>JANLJB010030527.1:0-26211 GCA_026212285.1 Bursera cuneata | reverse complement strand
AAGAATAAATCATCATTGTTCTTCATTGAAAAGATTTCTCAAAACAAATGTCATAAGTTTTTTCTTTGATCTTCAACGTCAAATTTTCCGATTGTTTGTTTAGAATGTGAAACATGCAATTGAGTAATGAATAAGAATCAAGTTGGTAACATATAAACGAAACAATTAAGTGAATCTCGAAATCAATCTTATTTTTATTTAATTGTTAAACCTTTTTGTTGATATTTTCCTCCCTGTGGATTCGATACCTAAAGCTATACTACAACAACCGTTTAGCCGAAAGTTAATTTTGAGCGTGATCAATTATCATACACCTCACGTCACCATATGAGTAACCAGTCTAACTCTCAATACCTGGTTCAAATCCTAAAGGTTGAACGATCTCTTTACCCTCATAAGCCACTCCTCAATAACCACAAAATCGGGTCCCTATAACAAATCGGAGGGTCATGTCCTCAATTTCTCTCTCAAGACATACCCTTTCCCTTTTTTTTTTCAACATCCTATCTAAGCACTTGTGGAACCGACAGTTGATTGGCACATGGGATATTTCTAACCATGTTGATCGTAACCTCGACCTAACGTATTAACCACATCACTAGTGGCCCAAAACAACCCATATCCCTCACTACCTAGAGAATCACAACTAAGAATCATGATTCCATGTCACCTTATTCTCATACACTCTCAAGACAATACATCATGAGCCTGACATCTCTAGCACATGCATACTACACGTGCACAACATCCATGCATGCAACGAACTGTTAGTTATACCACGTATTCCTACTGGACACAAGACTCAACTCCTTTTATAACCACCCTACCCATACTCTAGGTCCCAGTGTAAAGCTCGTGCGAAGGAAGGGGTGAGCAACACAGCCTAGTAGAAATTTCGAATACTACACAGTTCTATAACATTTTAAATATAATGCATGAATCAAACAATCAAAACAATTAATTTCTCACTTAGACTCGCACTCCAATTTCACTACCAGAAATTTCCTTACTAACAATCTTCGTGACACATGCGACGCACCCACACCTCTCAATCACACAGTCATATTTATCAATTTCTTAATCTAGTGTTTTTCTTAGGCCTCAAATCAGTCGACCACCTAAGGCCTAACACTAGCATCACAATATTAGTGTTTTCCTTGGGCCATAGAGTAACTGGTCACCATAAGGCTTAACACTCTCATCATACTACCAGTGTTTTTCTTGGGCCCTAGATCGGCTGGTCACCACAAGCCTAACATTGTCATCATATCACCAGTGTTTTTCTTGGGTCCCAGATTGACTGGCCACCACAAGGTCTAAAACTATGCATATAATCATACCAGGATCCTACTCATGAAAAGTAAGGCTATCCCTATCACACTGGGATCCTACTCATGAATAGTAAGGCTATCCATATCATACTGGGATCCTGCTCATAAATAGTTAGGCTATCCCTATCATACTAGGATCCTGCTCACGAATAGCAAGGCTATCCCTATCACAATAGGATCCTGCACACAAGGCACGGCTATCCCTATCCTACTGTACATCCTAATGGATTCTCGTGCACCAAGTCAGGCCAACCCTGATCCAATCAAATACCTCCCCCTCGGATTTCCCGTACACTCGACTGGGCCAATCCGGGGTCCATTCAAGTGATCCGCATATATGTTAAACCTCACGTGCACGTCCATCATCGCACACGCATATTTCTATTCTTATTCCATATCACAATCACGCACATATCGTATACTCTTTCTCTAATGCATCTCACTTGAGTCTCATCCACGCCATGGCATATGTGCACTCATGTATCATCCATAATTCGGCCATCCAACCATACTCACGGTTACATATATATATGCCTCATGTGTCTCCCATATCCTATTATTTCTTATCACACTACTTCATGCCCATAATCCATACCGGGCTCACACCCCGGCTACTCTATCATATGCATAACATTTGATCCCGTGACTATTCACTTATTTTCGTAACATACAGTCACACGTATCTGACCCGTATCTCGTCCATCACATCACGTAAGTACCTCCACGTACCATCTTTGTCTCGTATGTCCCATCGCTCGTGGGCACACACACATATCTCTAATGTCTCACCTATCCGGTAATGCACAAGCATCGTATTGCTCGTGTCCCATCTATCTCATACTACACGTACACCTATGTACCGTGTCTCATCTGTCTTATCACACAATCCCTCACTTATCGTCTGTCTACATCAGACATCTACTCTAATTGCTCGCTCACATATCTACGTCGGACGTACACTCCGGCTACCCAATCTCCCGCGTATTATCTAATTTTGTAAACCCGTATACGCATACGTAACATACCTACTCCAAGCATACACACACTATCCTACTCGTTAATCACATACATTTTCTATTTCCTATGCCACAATATTATTTAAGTCCACATGCATATTAAAACGGAATAGAAAAGCATAGTTAGAAACCTTTATCTTGATATCCGAACCATAGCTCTCGAACCTCTTTCTATCTTTTTCTCATCCGTATCATGAATTCCATGCGTTTCAAGGGTCCCAAATGAGTCCTCGGAGTTGTGGGGCCTAAACATTACAAAACCAAAATTAGAAGTTAAAACAATATTTTACACTCTAGGGGACGTTACTATAAATTCTAAAACCAATAAGGATTATTCTAAAGTTAATCAATTAGGCGTGAAACTGCTACCCTAAAATCTCTTAGGGGTCTTGATGTCAAAACACATGGTAGGGGTATATCTGCCAAGATCTAAAGTAGTAGGGGTATAACTGAGAGGGGTGAACTATCAAGCTTACAAGCTGAGGGGGCCAACGAATTATCGATAACAGTCGTGATTTATGTTCTCTCGTTGAAAAAGTTGATTGATAATCGGGATCGAAAAATGGAGGGCACCATCGGATTCTTCTCACTAAGAGGAACTCATCCCCACCAATGATGACGGCAGGCGATGACCAAAGAGGCAAGAAAATAAACGACGTTGACGAAGCTATTGGAGCCAATTATCGATGATCCATGCACCAGACGGCTGATCAGAGACCATCGTCGGATTCATCCAACCGAGAGGAGTTGATCACCACCGGTGTTGGAGGCTGGCGACCCCAGAATCAGCTGATAGGAAATTGATGCAGACAAATATTTTCGATCTGATATATGGCATTGCAGGCATTAGACGAGGGGAACACATCCAAATACACATATATACTACGTCATCACATTCATATCATCCCATATACGTAAAAAATATATAATTTTCGGATTTCAAATTTTAAAATCTTTCAATTACACCCCTAGATCACTGTTTCAAAAATCAGGTCGTGACAACACATGTGTGGTGCACGTGTGATGTGCATATGTGTGATTTATGTATACGAACCCCGGATTGACCTAGTTGGTACACAGGAATTCGAGGAGACTTACGGATGGTATTTAGGACTGACCAGCTGACAGCCGGTAGTCTAGTGATACATGGATAGCCTTGCTTTATGTGCAGGATTCTGGTGTGATAGGGATTATCTTATCTTATGTGCAGGATCCGATTGTAACTGATATGTACAGTGCTAAGCTTTAGTGGTGCATACGTGTATCGTGGACTTAAAGGGAAACATTTGTGACATGTATGTGATATGTACAGTGTTAGGCCTTACATTGGCCTGCGTGTGTTAAGGGAAACACTACGGGTATGATACTAGTGTTAGGCCTTAGGTGGGCTCGACTGATCTAGGGTCTAAGAAAAATACTAGATTGGAAATTGATATTTATATATATGACTGTGTGATTGAGATGTATGGGTGCATCGCATGTGTCGCGACAGTTGTTAGTGAGGAAATTTTTGGTTGTGAAATTAGTGTGTATATGAATAAGGGATATGAATTGGTTATGTGTTGTATGAAATGCATGATATATGGTTGACATTTAAAATGTTATAGAACTGTGTAGTTATAGAAATTCTTTCTAGGTTATGTTGCTCATCCTTTCCTCCACAGGTACCCGAAGTCAGGAGTCTAGCAATGGTGATCCGGAGCTCACATAGAGGATCTCGAACAGTTTCTAGGTGATATCTGGGTAGAGTGAGTCACCTTTTTTTATTAAAAAAATGTGTAAAACTTATGATTTTTGTATAAATGTTTTCATTAAAACATTTGTTTGCTTTTTATTTTACTTTATTATATTTATTTATTAATTCACCCTTGGGATTCCTGTACAAGGGGTTCCGGGGCGTGACAAAAAAGGTTTTTCTTAACTATTAAAGGTATACTAAAGGCCTTAGCCTAGCCTAAATCTTATATATAAAGACATTACCTATGAGAATATTATTCTTCCAGCAAGGTTATATTGAGAGAATATGCTAGAAGACTTAAAGGGTGTGAAGGCCTCTCTTGAATAAAACGTTACGTGCTATGTAAATTATTTCATTAAATTTTCTTTCACATTGTGCATATTCTATAAACCTAACCTCAAAGGAAAATCCAAACCAAAAATCATCAAATTAAATGCAGTAACCCAATGATTTGTGAAATAGGTCAGGAATCGAACGTAGCTATCGGTTGCTACAAACAAGTTTCACTTTGTTTACAAAATAACAAGAACACTGAAACAATATCTGTAAGAAACAAGCATTACAGCTCAATAGTTAAGCAACACAAATCACCAAAATGCATGAAAAGAGCCAAAAAAAATGAAAAACCTAAGCATGAACTAGGCTATTTAGCCATCATCTAAAAGTTAGAAGTTGAGTCCTTAAGCAAGTTGTTTATAAACAAAAGAAGAATGGATAGCAAGGACTCCCCGTATCACCATCAATAGATTGGTCATCCTATAGGACTTGATCTAGAATGGAAGTTTTAGATAAGACAACAAAACCAATCCAAGTGGACAATTGGTGGTCTTTTCATGCATAATGATTACTTGAGATGCATCATTGTATTGGTTAACGTAGTCTATAAGGGTTGTCTTCAGCTGTATCACATGCTATCCACCAATGAATAAATCTCCCTCGTTCAAGTCCATTATTGTCTTCTTCTCTTTATTTCTTTGAATCAATAAATAAATCAATTTATTTATCCTAAGAAAAAAACTAAACCAAGATTCATCATTAAATGATGATAACACATATTAAGAGAACAAAAGTGAAAAATTAATGGTCATCCTTAAAATTTTCTCAAAATCATCAAGTAGAAGATGACTTTTGCATATCATTCAACTAGAAGGAAAAACAAAAGAAAAGTAGATTATAAATGTTTAATAGATGAAAATAGGAAAAATAAAACTAGGGTTAGGTATGGTTAAAAAACTATTTGAACGGTCATTGGTTGAGCATAATTATGTCCAATGGCATCGAAACGATAAAAATTCAAATGTTGGGCACATCCATTCATAATTGAGTTGATGCAAGCTTTTTTACACGTGTTGACTAGGATTGTGCATACAAGACAAACAGATTTGCTCCTGAACGGGATGCTTGAGGTTGTGTAGCATCTGTTTCCTAGGACAAAAGAATTTTAAGTAATTATTAATGCTTAAGGCGAACTATATAATAGAGAATTCTATCATTGAAACTCTAAAAATTGCACTAAAAAAAGGAGAGGAGAGAAAGAAGAGAGAGTTTTTCTCTTGGTATGTTTAGAATGAAGGAGGAGGCTCCTTTTTATAGGTGAAGGAAATAGAGTTACAAATTGGGTCATTAACGCCCAATCATTAAAGCCATGAGAGTTACAAGTCATTAAACCCAACCATTAAAGCTATGGGAGTTACAAAGCATTAAAGCTATGAGAATTACAAAGCATTAAAGCTTAGGATTTACAAGTTATTTAATTTTTTATTAGCTTCATAGGTGCATATTAAACAACAATTTTTTATCCACCCATTTATCATTTTGAGCATATAAACATACAATTTTGATGTTCTTATGGAGGAGAATATAAATCCACAAAGAAACTTAACTAACACTAAGTGGATCCACTCATAATTAAGTTCCAAAATGGCTTATCGAATTGTGTTAAAAACACAAATTTTTCAATAATCCCCTACATAAATAAAATTGATAGAATACGAAATATTTTAACCTGGTGATAGAGTTCAATAGTTGCAACCTACATAAGATAGGTAGGTGTTACCCATTGAACCTTCTCTCGTGAAAGTATATTTATTTTACTAGCTGATCAATAAACACGATGTTCTTAAATTGTTATGATGTTTCTGTAAATGATGGTATACCTCACATATAAGTCTTTCCTGACATTATACAATTCTCACTATTATGTTCATTTTGGCTATGAACATATGCCTGGTTTTGCAAAAGTTTCTAAAGAATTGAGCCCTGTATAATTCTCTTTAAAAGCGGCCCCTCTTCTGTCTCACATATGTGATCTCTTAATCTAGAGTAACTCGTATTATCTACTTAATTTTTCAATGCATAAGAATCATTAAAAGCATAGTTTATCCTTTTTTTTTACGGGCATCACTGTTTTATTATAGGAATGGACTGGAGGATAATCTCTATAGTAATCTAGCTTAGTCTTTATAATTAGGTTGTCCCTTTGAACCTAGATCTTGGGATCTCAAATCAACTAGGTTGGGTTTCTATTTTATTGTTTTATTCTTTCATAGGCTTCGTCCCCTTGATGATTTATCAACTAACTTTCTATTTAACTCTTTGGTTACAGATCTGTAATATTATTTTTTGACTTCACATAGTCAACAAAGATAACTCCGGTTGAGAGTAGTTATTTAATGGTATTATATCTACAACATATATGTCTAGATTTACCATTATACATGTCGTTTTGTACCCTTCTAATTGTAGATTGATTATCGCAATTTATGCATATTGTTGGCAAGGTTTAGGCCACCTTGGAATATTCTCTAGGAATTAGCGTAGCCAATCAGCCTCTTCACTATATTTATCTAGTGCAATGAACTTAGATTCCATTGTGGATCTGACTATAACATTCTATTTAGAGGATTTACATAATATTGTTTCACCTTCTAGTGTGAACACATATCCTTTAGTAGATTTTGAATCTTTTATATCAGATATCCAAGTTGCATCACTGTATCATTCTAGAACAGCAGGATATCTGGTATAATGTAGCCCATAACTACGAGTAAACTATAAATACCTCAGTATTCTTACAATTGCTTTCCAATGCTCAACCCTATGATTACTCATGTATTTACTTAATTTACTAACTGTATAGCTATGTCTGGTCTTGTACAACTTAATAAGTATATCAGACTTCCAATCACTCTAAAGTACTATACTTGAGAGACACTCTCACCTTTATTATTAGATAAATGTAAACTTGCATCTAACGGTATTCTAGCCACACCATAATCATCCTTGCTAAATTTTTCAAGAATCTTATGCACATAGTATGACTGATCTAGAACAAACACGTTTATTATTCTTGATATTTTAATCCCTAAATTATATTAGCAAGCCCTATATCTTTCATGTCAAATCTAGAATTCAATATATCCTTGGTAGATTTGATCATTCTATCATTGCTACCAATAATGAGTATGTCATCAACATAAAGACATAACCATTTTCTCTATCTTTGACATAGACATATTTGTCACATTCATTGATCTTAACACCATTTGCCATCATGGCACTATCAAACTTCTCATGCCATTTTTTGGTGCTTGTTTCAAGCCATACAGAGACTTACCAATTTATAGACTTTTCTTTCTCCACCCTAAAGCAGAAAAACCCTTAGGTTGTTCCATGTAGATGTTCTTCATACAAATCTCCATTTGATGTACTTTAAGATTGCACAAAGTTGCAATTGTAAGTATCATCTCAATGGAATTTATTCTAGTCACAAAAGAATACGTATCAAAGGAATCTAGGCCTTCTTGTTTTTTATAACCTTTAATAACAAGTTTGGCCTTATACTTATCAATTGATCTATCTGTTTTCATTTTTCTTTTGAAAATCTATTTATGGCCTAATGGTTTACATCTTAGAGGATGATCCACTAATTTCCATGTATGGTTTTGCATGATGGAATCAATTTCACTCTTTATGAATTCTTTCCATAAACATGATTCTAAAGAGCTCGTAGTTTCTCTAAAGTTTTAAGGTTCACCTTCTAGCAAATAAGTTAGAAAATCTGGACCAAAAGATTTTTCTATTCCTACTCTTTTGCTACGTCGAGGTTCATTCTCAACCTCTTGTTTGTGCTCTTGTTTTGGTTCTTGGTCCTGATACTATTATTAATAATAGTCTCATGTGTTCATTTAGAAGAACTCAATTCTTCTTTCGACATATATAAAAATACATTTTCAAAGAACGATGCATTTCTTGATTCTATTATCGTATTCTCATGTATTTCTAGGATTTTAGACTTATGCACAAGAAATAGATATGCATTACTATTAAGTCAATGAAGATACATTCTATCGTTTTAGACCTATTTTCACCTTCTTAGGTATAGGTATAGCCACTTTGGCAAGAACCCCTCCATTTGTAGGTATTTATAAGAAGACATTCTTCTTTCCATAACTGATATGGTGTCTTATTCTTATTCTTAAAGGGCACCTTGTTTAAAAGGCAATTGGCTGAAAAAACAACTTCCCTTTACATATTCTGAGGCAACCCCTAACTGATTAACATTGCATTCATCATTTCCTTCAAGGTACAATTTTTTTGCTCAGTAACTCCATTTGACTAAAGTTAATAAGGTGTAGTGACTTCGTGAATAATTCCATATTGAGCACAGAATTCACTAAATGATGCTTCATATTCACCAGCTCGGTCACTTCTCAATACCTTAATCTTTTTGCTGAGTTGATTTTCAACTTTGTTCTTATAGAGAACAAATTTCTCCATAGCTTTGTCCTTGCTTTTTAGCTAATACACATAACAATATTTTGCGTTATCATCAATAAAAGTAATAAAATACTTATTGCCTCCCTTTGTTTGTACGAACTTCAAATCGTATACATCACTGTGTATTAAAATAAGGGGTTCGATGTTCCTTTCAACTCTTTGGAATGATGACCTTATTAATTTTGCCTCAACACAAGTCTCACACTTATATTTGAAATAAATTTGAAAAGTGGGTATATGATTCAAATTAATTAATCTATACAAAGTATCACATTAACGTGTCCTAGTCTACTATACCACAAATTGGAAGACTTAATCAAGTAAGCAAGAAAAACTATTAACTTTATAAATAATAACCTTAGGCTTTACAATCCTTACATTGACCAAAAGTTCATTATATTCATAACCCCTTACCATAAAGATTTCCATTTTTGACAAAAATCTTATCTAACTCAAAAAATAGGTTGAATCCATACTTGTTCAATAGCGACGTGGACACCATGTTCATACGAATTTCTGGCATGAATAGAACATTGTTCAATGTTAACTTTTTCCCAAATGTCATCTTCAAGATCACCTTGTCTTGTCCCTCAATTGCATACATTGTAGAGTTTTCTATAAATAGCTTCTCACCATTATCAATTGGTTTGAAGATAGTGAACAACTTCTTGTCTAAGCACACATGTCATGTAGCACCAATGTCGATCCACCACTCTCTTGGGTTTGACCTGACTAGATATACTTAGAAACCACAGCACAAAGATCAATTTCTGATACTTCTTGAGTGATGTAGTCTACACTACACTTCGATCAATATTTTTTTAGCTATGGTGGCGTAGTTTGATATGGAGCTCGAGCAACTAGATGTCAAGACAGCCTTCTTGCATGAAGATTTGAAAGAGAACATTTACATTGTTCAGCCAAATAGATTTGCTATTGTTCGGCAATAGGATAGGGTGTGCAAACTTAGAAAATTATTGTATAAGTTCAAATAAGCTTATTGACAATGGTGCCTAAAGTTTGATACTTTTATGTTGGAGTTGAAATTTACACGTAATGAGTATGATCATTGTGTGTATTTCAAGAGGCGAGATGATGAATCTTTTATCTATTTATTGCTTTATGTTGATGATATGTTAATTACTGATAAGAACATACATGAGATAGAGTTGTTGAAGATCAAGTTAAGTGAGAAGTTTGAGATGAAAGACTTGGGTTCAACAAAGAAGATACTAGGGATGAAGATAGTAAAGGATAAGAAGCTTAGAAGATTATCTTTATCACAAGGGTAATTTCCTAAGAAGTTAGTCACTAGATTTAGCATAGATAGAGCTAAACCTGTTAGTACTCGCTTAGCTTCTTACATTAAGCTTTCAAGACTAGATTCACCTACTACTATAGTAGAGAAGGAATACATATCACAAGTTCCTTATAGTTGTGTGGTTAGCAACTTGATATATACCATAGTTTGCACACGTCTCAATGTTGCACATGCAATGAGCTTAGTTAGTCGATGTATGACTAATCCAGGTAGGACACATTGGTAGGCGGTTAAGTGGATCTTAAGGTATCTTCGAGGTACGTTAAACATTGGTTTGACTTATGAGAGGTCGTCACAATTTTCTACAAAAGGTTATTTTGACTTAAACTATGCTGGTGATTTGGATAAGCATCGATCTATAATAAGTCATTATTTTACATTGGCGGGAGGTCCTATATCTTGGAGGTCTATATTATAGAGGCAAAGTATATGGCAGTGATAGAGGCAATGAAAGAGGCCCTATGACTTCGACATTTGGTTCGTGACTTGGGTATGACTCAAAAGGTTATTGTAGTTCTTTATGATAGTCAGAGTGTCATCTATTTGGCTGAAAATCAAGTTTATCATATAAAAATCAAGTATATTGATGTCAGGTTTCACTTTATCAAAGATATCATCGAGGATGGTATGGTAATTCTAGAGAAAGTGGATACAAAAGACAATGCAATTGATATGATAAAGAAGGTGGTACCATTGGTCAAGTTGGAGCATTGTCTTAACTTGATTAAACTCTCTCATTGTTGATACCACATCAACGTGGAGGACAATGACAACAAAAAAATGTATCTTGGTAGCTTCAGTTCGAGCTGGAGAAATTGATCACTAAGGTGGAGATTGTGAAAATTGTGGTAATCAATTAGAGTCAGGAAAGGACTTTACTATAAAATCCTAGTTATATCCTATTTACCTTTTTTTTAGGCAAATAAAAAGAATCCTAATTAAATCTTATTTATAAATAGGAAAGGTTTTAATTAAATATTTAATTAAAGGGGTTTTAGTTCAACTTGGAAATGGAAGTATAAGAGGATTATGATTCCTATATAGTATAGGAATCTTACATTGCTTAGAAAATAATATAAGAGAGCATAGGAGAACTATATAAAGAAAGTCTAATTCTCTAGTTGAGAGCAATCTATTTTTTGAGAATTGAGAGGTTTTGTCATAGTAATCTAGTTAAGAGAAATATAGATAAGATATTAGATTAATCCTTGAGGATTATTTTAGTGAATTAGAATTCAAAGATCAGTTTGTTATCAAGAGATCTTTGTAATCTTCCTCTGGGATTTTTTCTTATAAAGATTATTCATCATTGTCTCGTGGATGTAGGCATATTGTCGAACCATGTAAATCTTGTGTCTTACTATTATTGTTTGATTGATTGTTCTTTGGCTTGCAATTACTAATTTCGATCGGAATAGTTTTTTGGGTTGTTCGTAGGCTATGTTTAGTATTTCCTAGATTATATTGAGCTAATCGAAGTTTACTTTATCGACATTAACTTGAGATTTTTTTCAACATAAAAAGCTAAGCATTTTTCACCAAAGTTCTTCTATATACGTGAACTTCAAAAAAGCAAAAAGAATTGATGTGAAACAAATATGTGCTAATGATAATCTAGTAGATTTATTTACAAACTTTACCAACACCATCATTTGAGAAGTTGATTTATTAAACTGGAATGTGGTGGCTTTGGAAGCAACTAAATTGATATATGATTTTTTGCCATGATCAGGGGGAGCATTCATCAAGGAGAGTATTTTAGACACACATACATTGTACTCTTTTTTTCTCTGACTAGACTTTGTCCCATAGGATTTTCCTGATAATATTTTTAATGAGGCCATAACAATCCAATATCACTTTTTAAAACATTATATAATTGTATTTCTTTTCTAAAGTTTTTATTCCATTGAATTTTTCCTAGTAAATTAAATGTAATTATTAGAAAGTAATGAAAATCCAAGAAAAAGTATTTTATAAATGAGGATTTTTTCATCACATGTCAAGGTGTTCCACTAGATCACAATATATCTAGGTGGCCTTTCATCTTAACACCACTTTTCATTTCAAAGTTTTGCCACATTTAGCTTTAATCCTTCTCCACTTTACATATGTTACTTCTATATTTCTTGACTTTAACATGCAAAAGAAATAGAAAGACAAAGCATTTGGTTGTTTTTTCAAATATTATTGAAAGGGTTAGCAACAATGTATCTATAAATTGAAAGTCCTCTCGTAGGGTTGGAAACTCATCAGTCAGGTTGGGTCGGGTTTGACCAAATCCAAACTGACTAATGATATGTCGGGTTTAGAGAAATTAACCCTAAATCAGTCAGTATCAACCATACTTTATTCAGATCAGGTTATCGGATTTTTTAGGTCTGCCTAATCGAATTTGGTTTCTTCTCTTATTAATTCAAATTATATCAAATTTTAGATTATAAAATAGTTTAACTTCATATGAAATAGGTTAGTTTTTTTTTATCTTTTTTTTTTTAACTTGCTCGATAATGTTCCTTTAATCAATCATCATCCCATCAATTACTCAAAGTTCGTACAAAATTATCAAATCATCCCCTCAATTACAAATTTTTATATAAATAAAAAATCGTACTAAATTACAAAATCTAAAAGCTTAGAATATTAACTTGTCTTGAATCATACAACTGAAATAAAGATAAAAACAATTAAACAATTAAATACAAGAGAACACTAACTCATTATAAAAACAATAATAATAATAACAATGATACAAAACTAATATTTACTCACTAACACTATCTAAGTCAGGCAAATCCTAAAAAATACGAAACAAAAATCACATTAATATGAAAAAATTTAACTATTTTGTATGATAATAATACACATCTAGAAAAAAATAAATACAAATTAAAAATTTCAGAAAAGTAAAAAAAAATTATGATATTGAGACTCCAAAAATTGTTCCCACACCACAAACACAAATCCAATATACATGAAAACTTTCAAAAATTGAATAAAAAATAAAAGAAAAAGGGGGGCTGCCAAGCTCCGCCGACACCGTCTACTCGAAAAATTGACAATCTTGTGCAAATCCATTTTGGGCTCGGAGAAGATTTTGAATATATTTGGCCCAGACCTTTATTAAAGATTAATTTGTCAAATTTTATTCCTTGATTGTGTCTGTATTGAATTGGATCAGTCGAAGGTTCATAATACTTCCAAATTCTTTGGGGAATTTACCAAAATGGCCTATTTGGAGAGGGGTCTTTGAAAAATAACCCAGCTCCCATACTTCTCTTATTCACCTAGCCATTCAACAGTAATATCCCCCTTATACCCCCGTTTACTGTGACATCTGTTTTTATTAAATATATTTTTTTAAAACAGTAACCCTCACGAACACTCACTCTCTCTCACTTCATGAACTCAAACAATACACCTCAAGATCGGAAGAACGGAATAAATTGGACGAACTAGGCAACTTTCGGCTAGAACCACATCAATGAACTCTTAGTTTTCTTCGCATCTCGTCGGTAAACGTCTACAGTGAGTTATTTATTTTGAAAAAATTTACACCTTTACTGGTTTTACCGTGCATATGTTGCTTTGTTTACGTCGTTTTGCTGTTAGAATGCTGTTTAGTGATTTTTTTGGTGGAAAATATAGTTTTTCGTTCCTAAACTGTGTCGGAATGCCGTCGATCGAACTGTCATCTTGTCGGAGAAGACGCCACGAAATGACGAGCCAAGTTAAATAGGACCCAACATTTTTGTCGGTGAGAAAAATGTCGGGTCCTGATAAAATAACGGTCCAAATGAAGTTTACAAATGATGTTGTAATAAGAGAGGAAAATATCGCCTCATAAGTCAGTAGGTGTAAAATAACGGTCCATTAGTCAGTATGCACATTACGAATTGCAAATATGATGGTCTAATTGACAGAAGGGGTTAAATAATGGTTCGAAATGCAGTAGGCACATAATATAGGTTCAATTGCAGTTAATATGACGGTCCATTCGTCAAAGTGTAAAATAACGATCCAGGAAGCCTTAATATGATTTTTTTTTATTTTTTTTGCCTGACCATCAATTGTTTTTCTGTTTTTAGGTATGAATTCTTGAGGAATAATAACAACCGTACTGAAGACAGGCATCAGGGACCATTATAACAGCCAATGTACCAACCTCTCGACAGTAAAACCAATCAAATTGGTGAATGAGAGGTTGACCCCAACACAACAACGCCTTTTCCACACCACATGCTTTGGACATCTACTAGATATCCAAGAGTTGGTGTTTCTAGCCCAATTGGTGCACCACATACTGCTTAGAGAGATGAAAACCAAGGGTCTTGAAAATTAAATGTGGTTCTTAGTGTCCGGCGAGTTTTTTCTAATGTCATATGGATATAATTTAATTTATTATAAAGTGTTAGTAACCTGATAATATAGTTATTGTATTGTTTCAGGTAAGAGTATCCGGTTCAGCGCATTTGAGTTTGGATTGATATTCGGATTACGGTTTGGAAGAGGTTCGGTATGAGGAAGAGGAAATGGTCGAACAGGTTACGAGACACCTACTTTGGTAGAAAGAACATTAAAGTCCCTGAGTTTGATAAGATAACGTAAGAGCTTGATTTTACGGCCATTTTTGATGAGGATGCTGTGAAGTTAGCCTTGTTATACGTGTTGAAGTAGTTCTTGCTTTACAAAAATCGGAAGAGATCTGTTTCCTCTACGTACGTAGATATGGTCCAAGACTTAGATTCATTTAACAACTATCCATGGGGTACACAGTCTTACGACCTGACGATTGGCCAATTGGCGACCGTTCTCAAGGGATGAAGGGAAAGGTTTCTTGGTAGAGTTAAAAAGAAACCTTTACATGATATTGAGAAGTATGACCTACACGGTTGTCTGTATGTGTTTCAGGTACTTATTACTATATTTCTTGTTTATTGTTATTACATTTAAATGATTTTACAGTTAAATGATATAATTTCTTCTTCTCATTTATACCTACTTTACGATGACATCAATAGATATGGGCTTTCGAAGCTATTCCACTAACTCGTAGGCGATGTGGGTAAAAGGTTATTGACAACATCCCCGAATCCTTAGGTGGACAAACACACGGACATTAACGAAATCTTATTTGAAGACGAATGTTTTCATTATGACAGAGGTAATGAACTATATGTTCTATTAGACATTTTCAGTTAAAATCACAGTGTTATACTACTGACTTCATTTTTCTACTTACTAATATAGCAGAGTGTGGATGTGGAGCCGATATCTTATCTGGTTGCCTTTGCAGAGGAGATTACGACTACCTGGTATCGGATGCTTGTCGCTGCTGTTGGAGCGGGCTGTTCCATTGATATTCCTAGACGGCTTGCTGAGGAGATACCAATGGAGCCTAAACCTGGTGCAGTTGCCTAATTTTCACCTACCCCTACGATTCCCGAGCTGGCACCCAGTCTAATTCCATAGTCTCCATACAATCTATTTATGGCCCACCCACCTAGTCCAATCCTACAGCCACCCCATAGCCCAGAAACACATCACCGAGCAGTTCAAGTCCTCTTTCTCCACCTAGTCCAATTTCCCAGTCTCTGCGTAGTCCAATTTCATAGCTCTAGCCCAATCCAATTCTGCAACCCCGGCCTAGTCCAATTCCCTCAGTTGCCTCGCCAAGTCGTGAAGGATTCCCACCCGAACCGGTAATAATGCCATACAACTTAAGGTTGATTTGCTTATTGATGTAAATACTTTTATTAAATTTGATATTTACTTTAATTAATTATTTTTTCATTAGCTTACGGATGCAAATCAGTTGGAGAGACTTATTTCGGAGTCAAACATCTCTCTAACAACTATATCTAAACCAACATCCATAAAAGAAGATGCATCTTCACCACAAGCTCGTCAGCAACAGGGGGTATATATTGAGAGACAATATCAAAGCATTCATCTGACGTACTCCCGGTCAGAAGAGTAGTGTTGACATTATTGCCACCAATATTATTCCTCGGTAAATCATTGTCGATATCATCATCTGTAACAATATTATTCCCTGGTAAATCATCGTCCATGTCATTATCTGGACCAATATTATTTTCATTCCCAACAACATCATCATCTCTACAAGAACCACCATCAGCATCGACATTAACATTCTGACAATTGTAATCATCGTCTTAACCAATATCCTCATTCACACCAATGTCATCATCATATGAACGAATTTTGTCATCCCCAATATCGTTATCATTATCTGATGTTATTAATTTATTAATCTCGTTGAGACACTCTATCTGTTTATCAAGATAACTGTCTGCTATAGCATCATATTTTTCTCTTAATATTTCACTCACACTTCTCGATGTAGCTTCACCCAACATAAAAAATGGAGATGATAATGTTGCAAGAGAAGATTGGGTTGATGGTGTTGCAAGAGAAGATGGGGTTGACGGCATTGGTTAAGACGATTGATTACTTGCACCACCTGAACGTAGATTTTTGTCTATTACATTTTTCTCCGAAGATACTTTTTTATGTATGGAAGGGCAACTCGTCTTCTCTTTTTCCTCGACAACCACCATCACAGGAGTAAGTTTGTCCCTACCTCTACAACATTAAAGAAAGAACTTAACATCTTCATTATTTTCGAAAGGTCACTGGTGGAGAAAATATGGAGGTATCATAGGAAAATATAGCTATCAGTTTCAAAACATATTTGTCATGTTTAATTCCTAGTTTCATATACAGAAGTTCCACCAACTAAGTAAATTGAATCTCTCTCGCAATTGTCATTCCCTTTATACGACCACCAATATAATTAAGTTTATTACTTGGATCCGTCTCCCAACGACCACTATAATATACCATGACATATATTTCTTCCATCTCTCTCTGTTGCACCCACAAGAAAAAAAACACACAAAGAAAGGAAAACAGTTCATTAAAGACTGTGGAAAAACCGTTGATACTAAGACAAACAAAAAAATTAAAATAAAATAAAAATAAAGCATTTTGGCTGTAATTTTATACGTTCGGACAACTGGATCATCATTTAACCAGTTTTGACAAATCGACTACCATATTGCCTCCATTTGGACCGTTATGCATGTTTATTGCATTTTAGACCTTTATTCTACATGAACCGTCACTTTAACTGCCATTGGACCGTCATTTTTTGTCAAAAGATGGACAGTAATTTTTTGTCAAAAGATGGACAGTAATTTTTGTCAGTCCCAAAAATGACGATTCCATGATTCGATATATACGGAACCATCATTTTTAGAACCGACATAAAATACTGTCCATGAACTGGCATAAAATGATTGTTAATGACTAACGGACCGTCATTTTATGTCGGAAGATGGACCGTAATTTATGTTAGTCCCTAAAATGATGGTTCCATGATCCGACATATGCGAACCATCATTTTCTGGACCGACATAAATTACGGTCCTTCTTCCGACATAAAATGACTATTAATAACTAACGGACCGTCATTTCATTTTGTAATTTAAAAATAATTAACTTTAGTTTTGCTGTAAAAATAATGAGATTATAGAATAAGTTAATAAGGTTGATCGAACATAAATTAACGAAATAAATACTTTAGGATTGGCGTAGCCTAAAACGTAAGTGAAGGCTTTCCATGCATGCTGCTCATTACTTACACGTCACTTAAGCGAGGTCTATCATGTTGATTAAGCTAAACATAATGATGGGTGCTTCTCAATTTATAAATAATAACAAAAATCTAAATTTCCAAGTCAAATATAACGAATAATTAACTACCCAATTAACAGAATTCTACATGGCGGTGCCGACCAACCATGGTGTCCCTGTCTTCTTGCATGCCATGTCAGCTTCTTGACCAAGTCTAGCTAACTAGAAGCAGCAAAACAACAAAAAGGAAAAGGGGATACAGGAGGAAAATCTAGGGCAGATTCGAAAATGAGAAAGTGAAAGGAATGTTTGTCTGTTTGAAAGTTAGAGTTGCTTTTCAACTTGATTAGCTCAACTTGGTGGGAGGAGTACTAATAAATTTAATATATTATTATTATTATTAGGAGTGAGCGAGCAACTAAATTCTCACTGCTTCACAAAAGAAATTGGATCCAAATTAAAATCATCTAGTAGATTGAACTTGATCAAATTTGATGAGAAGAATATTGATATAATTCAATCGTATATATCACAAATGATATCATAAAATCTTCCAGGAAAGTGCTGAAAGCATGCCGTTGGTTAGCTATGCATGAACTCATCAATGACGATTGTAAGAATAAAAAAGAGTGGAGAGGCATGGATCATTCATTCTTGGATAATATTAATTGTTGCACTTGCACACCCTGTAAGACTAAAGGAAAGAAAATGACATCCATTCATCACTAAAAAGAATTATAATTATAATTATGATCACTTTTCCGAACAGCCGTAGCATCTGCTATTAAAGTTGCAGAAAAAGGGTATCTCGAAAGTTAGGCTGGCTAGCTACGGGATGGATAGTTTCTTTCAAAACTATGCACTAGGCTCATCATATCCAATAGTATATTAACACCGAACAAGCTAGCATTTTCCTTTTAATTTTTTTACCAGAATTTTCTGGGATTACATCCATGATCCATCATGCTGACATATATGATAACTTCTTCACCACTGCTTGGTTAAGAAAAATCCTGGAAGAAGTATCTAATAGCTATATGATGAATAATTGGCCTATTAATATCTTAAAAGCATATGTATGCAGTATATAAAGGCAGAAAGGGACAAGATTTTCATCTTTTTATTTCTATTTTCCACCCAAAATATCTTCCATTTATGCATAAAAAATGCATGTGATGCTACACTTTTGAAATAGTATTCCAAAATCTTTAATCGTAAATGATATGCCATCTTATAAGGTAATATTTAATATTAGTAATTCACTACTCTGATGGGCAGCAGGCAAGAAGCCTACTCTTCATTGCCCCTTTTGATAATTCACTGGTACTTTTTCTGTTCTTATTAAGTCTTTGTTTAATTGAAATTTTCTAAAGAGCTGCTCATCAATTTCTAATATTCTTTCTACCTCCACTAGTGCTGCAACTAGTCTTCAAGAAGAACCACAACCATATAAAAGCAGGCATGCGTGTTGACAACATTACTCACCCTTTTCTTTGTAGCTTCCTTTCACTTCTTCTAGACTCCTAGTTGAGAATAATTTTAACTTAGTCAATAACCTAGTAAGATTAGAAGGCACTCTTACATGATTTAAAATTATCTCCTACTACCATGTTACCTGTAAAATCGTTCGATTAAAAATATTTTGATTGACTGATTACGTATAAAATACTTAGAAGGTAGTTTTTCTCCAAAAAAAAAAAAACATTATTGTATGTTATTTCAATAATGATCATAGCGATGGATTTTTTTATTGAAATCACCACAAGATAGGAACCACATATCATCCGTAAGATTATGTCGTCTCTTTTTACATAATTGTTTTTGGATTTCAAACAAATATACATACATAAATATAATGAAAATCGTTGAAGGTCTACAAATTAATTAGCTTTTATCTCCCATTCTTTCAGATGGAGTGCAAGCTGTAGAAAACTCTGGTGTTGGAAAAGGGTGGCCACCACTTCTTGCTCGAATGGACCTCCACAAAGGGTGGGGTGGACCCTGAAAAAAGGGACCTAACTAGCGTGTAATAGTTAGATACTTAAGACACAGATTGATGGGTACCAAGGCAAAAAGCAATTACCCTCTTTTATTTTCCAATTCAAGACATTATATCAACGTTTTGATATACAGTTCATTAATGAAAGTTTTTAGAATAATGTGATACCTCATATAATCATCATCATCATCGTCATCGTCTCAAAGTATATGTAATTTATTAGATCAATACTTTTCATGTAAAAAGTTTACCTTAAAAATAATTTTTTTTTTAACTAATTTATCAAATAATGTGGTATTATTGTATACAGATAATAAAATAATGATACATCTGATATAAATTTCAAACCAAAAAGAAAAAGTATTTGTATTTAATTAAAACTAAAAAGAAAAAAGTCGATGGATGTTCAAAATAAGCCAATAATTTAGGCATTTGAACAATATGGAAAATGAAATGGAAAAGCCACAAGTGGCATGATATGTTTTTCATGCTTGGCCGGCAATCAAGGAATTCTTTCAAGCCTGGTTATTGGTGATGATACTTTACTGGTATGCTACAAGGATCCAAAAGAAAAGAACCAAATAGTCAATGTTGCGGCAGACAAGGAGTCAACCATTGAACCCAATTGATACATTGGTGCACCATGGTCAATCACTAGCTTCGATTTTGTGTCTAAAAGGGTCCCTACTAGGCTCTACTTGGATGATGTAGATGGGTCCATCTACCGATCCGCTGATTTTAATTTCAGTATTGCCCCAATATGCATGGTCTGGTCACAACCCACTTTCAGATGTGAAGGCAAATTAGCAACGCGGTACAGATGTGACTCATCCATTCTCAACTCAATGAGTTGCGAGTTTGTCTCGTGTATATAGAAGATTAGTTAAATATTACAGACAAATGCAACGTATTAACATCTTTGCTATTATCATTAATCATGGTTTGTCATTGATTGGTCCTCTTGTTAGCATTATTCTAATAATAATTACTCAATCCTTTAAAACTAACCATAATATAAACTTCACCAAAACCATTAAAACAATTAAAATTAAGGGATTTTGTTATATATATTACTTAAGAGTTAAGGGTGAGTCTTGATGTTTGTTAAATGTAAGAGGTTCCATAAAATTAAAAAGTTGGTTCTCTCCTGGCAATGATATTGATATCTATATACGTATAAAGAAAGAACTTTGAAATGCGCCTAAATTAAGAGGGACATTTGAAAATTGATCCATTTTTTTTTAAATTTAAATATCATAACCTTGTGTTTGATGATAAATAACTTTGACAAAAATGTTAAATAGTTTTTGACATCTTACGACAGACAATATTGAGCATCCAATAGGATCAAATATTAGATAGGACATGCGTTTAAATTTTTCAAAAAATGATCAACACCTATTTTCTGTTAAAAAAAAATAAAAAAATAGAAAAATAGATATCATGATTCTATGTCCGACGACAAACAATGTCCGATAGATAGTGTCAAATAGTTTTTAACATCGTCCGACAACCAATATCAAATGTTCGTAGTATAAAACATTAGATGGTCATATGTTTAAACTTTTTAAAAAATAGATCAAATTTAAATGAAATTTTGAGATATATGTACACTATTGTACCAACCCATTTAACTCAAACTCCACTAAACGAGTCAGCCTTGAGTTGAAAACAGTTTGTGATAACATCAATGAGGAGGTGATCAGCTCATACTTACGATACCGTTTAAACACCAACAAAAAGTCAACAAAATGGGGTCCAAAGAATGCCATAACTGAATTGTCTAGTATCTGTACGTGATCATGAGGGCATCTTCACAAAGATTTCCTATAAATACAACACATCCATACCCAAACCATCCTTCACTTGTAATCCAACCTCATCATAACATTACCAAAAGCTAGCAGGCAGAGGAAACCATGGGGAATTGCTTGGTGCTGCAAGAAAATGTAATTAAGGTGATGAAAACAGATGGGAAAATCCTGGAATATCAAGCACCCATCAAAGTCCAGGAAGTTTTGGCGGAGTTTTCAGGCCATGGACTCTCTGATTCACTTCCGGAAATCAGGCAACTCAGACCAGATTTTAAACTTCTTGGTGGGAACATGTACTTTCTTGTTCCACTTCAAAAAGTTGAGAAAAAGAAGGTGAGGTTTTTGGACCAGGAGGTGGCCGGAGATGGACAGCGAACTGGTATCATGAGAATAAAGCTGGTTATCAGTAAGAAAGAGCTGCAGGAGCTGCTGCAGATGGGAGGAGTTTCAGTTCAAGATATGGTTTCTCATAATCAGAATAAACAAACTACAAATGATGTTGATAACAGTAAAGGGTGGAAGCCTGAGTTAGAAAGCATACCTGAAGTAGAATAGTAAAGCATATACTATGTAAACTACTCTCTTTCAGTAAAACATACAAAAATATAGATACAATAATCATGATAGAAACATTACTGGTAGAAACCAAAAAACACACCAACCTTGTACTTTCATCCCCAGTGTTTAAAATATCTTCTCTTGTTTTCTTTTGAATCCAACAAGAAAAGCAACAAACTTTTGAGTTGTTCAGCCTGTTAAAATTTCCGTTTTGTTATCTGTATTGTTACTTTCAAACAAAAGTTGCCATGGAGCAGGGGAACAAAGTCAAAACTAAGCACAAAGAAGCATATAATAGGGCAACAGATGGTGCAAAAGAACGATGAGAATAGAAGCACTATCAATAGGAACTACAATAGGATTCATGATGAACTGAACCCCCTCACCACTTTGTTATCTGATTTGGGAAACCCGTTACTGTTTTGCCATGTGATCATGTTACGGTTGTCTATCATTTCCAAAATCTGTTTTCAGTTTTATAATTAAAAAAAAATTGAGAGAGAAATTAAATTTGGAAAACAAGATTCGGAAAATATGAAAGTCAGTATCTCAGTTTTCTTAAACAGAACTTACAGGACAAAGATAACTCTTCTCATTTACCATCAAAAAGTTACATTTTTTGTTATTTTTATTTTTTAAAACATTATTTCAAGATACATAATGAATGTGTAATCAAATTTCAAATATAAAAAACTCATTTTGTCATTCTCATTTTATTAAATCGTATTCAACAGAGCCTAATTGATCAAACTGTGACATGTCGTGCAATCCAAAGACACTGTCAGCAGGAATGAAAGGTATTGAAATAGAAAAATGGAAGAATGTAATGAATGCTTCCTCCACTGCCTCCGAACTTTCTAAATTTTCTCATTAATTATTAGAGCAACTAGCAGAGATATCTAATTACCCTCCCCTTCCATAATTAATAGCATTATGGTGTTGCTGCTAGTGCTCGTTCCATGAGCCAGTGCTGATACTGTTCATTATTATTAGGCACTATTCATTTGGCACAAGTCAACTTGATCCGGTTAAATTTCACAAATATCATAAATGAAAATCTTAGGCTTCTTGTAAATCATCATCACTTAAAATCATATTAAATTTGGTAATGATTCTTTGGTTTTCTTCTCCAACATCATACTAATAGATATTATATATTTTTTTTAATACCCAGAAAACTTTCGAAATTTTCTACAAGTTCACTTAGTTCTAAACTAAAAACTATAATGAAACTAGTGGGATATGAATAATTCCAACTAAGTGGCCTAAAGGAGGGTTATAGATATGACCTCTTTGCCGAACAATTCTTTGCAGAAGATAAATCACAATAAACAATTCAATAGACAGTTTATGTGAGCACATTCAGCTATTTAAGTAAATAAAAGAAGTAGCATAATTTTAAAAAAGAAAACAGAACAGAATGAGAACAGAAATATGGTGTTGAATGAGGAAAAAAGAAAATAAATGATAAGAAGAGGATTAGTACTCCATATGTTCCCTTGAAATGGCCTTACTAAAGAGTTTCAAGATAAAAATCATTGGAAGTCTGACTTCATTCACCAATAATATAAGAGTTGGTCTAAGTTTCATAAGCTCTAACAACAGTTGGAACCTGTCAGATTATACTTCAACAACCTACAAGATCCAGTTCCTATATACTAGAAACATTTTAATTTACATAATATTTTAAATGGTTAGCAGCCTCTCGTGCACAAGTTGAAGGGAACAATAAAAATGATAATTATGAGAACAAGACTAAAGCATTACATCTATGCACATTAACATAACCATAAAGAAGCTCATGGACAGTTTTATTCTTGGTCATCAACATATTTAGCAAAAGCGACCTTGCAATCAATAAAACTTCTGAAATAAACTAAACTAGAACTCAGTGTAAAAGATCAGAACGAAAAAAAATATTTCGGAGACGTTCTCTAAGTTTTGGTAGGGTATTTATTTTATCATTCCACATAACCCGAAAATGATAAGTTCTTTATGTTTATGAGGAGAATGCTCACACAATTGACATATAAGTAAGATGTGTTTTGAGAAAACCGTGCAGCATGTATCATACAAACTACAAAGTGACTCTTGTTAGAAATTAAAAGCTATTGTTGGACCTTTTAAGTCAAATCTTATACAGACACAGACAATATCTCAATGTTACTTTATTTGCCTCATCCTAAAAGTAAAGTTTGTCAAGGGATTGCCATGATGTGCATGTTGGTTTCTTGACATACTAGTTGGACTATCTACCTTTGAGAATCGCAGTTACTAAATATTCAGCATTGAGTTATTGTAAGCAGAGGCAAGTACATACGCTTGACACTGTATCCAAAATGGACTCGTTTTAAGTAACAGGACATTCAATGAATGAGAACTTTCAGAGCTTATATTTGTGAAAACAAGCACGGACATCAATGACTTATAGTTTTCTTTTTTAGTGGGCTTCCCACGAATGGGAGTTGGTAACCAGCATGAAATGTCCCCTGGACAGCAAAGTTGAAAACTTCTCTATCTTCTATCAGCTACCCACTGCATAGACTTTGGATATTCCTAATGTAGGGCATAAATGCCAAAAGAACTATTCTCAAGTGTCACAATTTATGTGCAAAAAAGCCAATATTGGCATATGAAATCCAAAAGTAGTTTATGTATTTCACTTTATTATGTTAGGCAACTTGGACATCTCAGTGGGATGATTACATCTTCAAACCCCACTATGAATAACATGCCCAGTTGCCCACTATCAGGATTAGTGATTGACTGGAATTTGATTGTCTTCATTTCCATACTAGAGGGCTGCATTCACTAACCTGATGCAGCCTTCCCTGTTACATCAACCACAACGTCATGCTAACATTATGAAATGATTTTATAACTTTTAATATTATTTTAACAACCCAATTGGTAGCATGCAATCAACATACTAAGCACTTGCCATTCATTGGTTATTAAGGATATCACGAAATTTGATTTTTAAACAAGAAATTATTTGATTTGAAAATCTGTTATCCAACATTGTTCTTTAATATGTTTATTAGTAGGTTATGTTATTGGAAACAGGTTTAGTGGACATATAATATGGCAATCAGAACCTACGCTAAAACATCTTAACAAAAGTTAAGAGACATAAATTTGAAACAGAAATCATTATGGCCCTCTGCAATTTATGATGTGGAAGGCTCTCAGCTAAAATTTTATCCTTTGCAACTTAGTATATACAGGGCAATTATAAGTTTCTTGATTCTTAACCAAACTAAACTTACAATGCAGGAGGGTCTTTTTTTCCTAACCTCGTTAAGTAAAAAGATTCTGAGAAGTGACCGCCCTGAACAAAGGCATCCCAGAGGCACACATCTATGGAATGCAGAAGGACCATTTTAAACTAATGATTTTGAGCCACTAGATTAAAAAAAGAAAAAAAAAAAAGAGTTCAAGGGAGAAAATGATAGGTCCCAGTCAGAGAGATTGAACAAACTTCTTGTATTACTGAAATAGCTCTCTTGGGTGAGAGTAAACCACATTCAATACTTAAAAAATCATGCCTCTCCTCCTCTGTGTTCTCCCCATTTAAAGGCAACAATTTAATTGAAATACTTGCTAGTAGACTCCTACAATACAGACTCATGCTAACGTGGCCTAATCATGCAGCTACCATTACTCCTAACATGCGTGTCACGTAGAGTGAACCACTTCTTCAGCATGCAGACGCTGGCTACCCTTCCTCAATAGTGCTCCATTAGTGCTCCATCTCTTTTCATGCAATATGGCATCTTATATTATGGCCACGTACTTCATGCCACTATGCCCATGTACTTGCCACGTACTTGGGGTTTGGCTTAGGTGAACGAAGTGATCTCCTTGGCCTATCAGAAAAATTCAATAAGAACCTCCAAACTGTCCAAGCAAACTCTGTCTGTGTCATATACTAGGTTCTTTAAAATCAGTCACAAACCTGACAGGAAGGGTGAATAATGCTGATAACTAAAT
>JANLJB010030526.1:0-26193 GCA_026212285.1 Bursera cuneata | reverse complement strand
ATTCTTAATTTGGACTTCAGTCAGTAGATTATAAAACAAACAAGATCCTGAAAAATGTAAAACTATACACATTAACGTTGAACTGTGAAGGCTGAGCATAGATAACCAAAGATATTAAATAATGCGCTCATCGATAAAGTTAGGGCTGGTGATGATAGGACACAACACGTAGAGGATCAGGTAAACGTATCTAAGATATCAGTGTATAAAAGATATAGAATTGTAGTAAACTATACTCTTGAAAAGCAGCGGTGATGATAGGACAAGACGCAACCCTTGAAAATAGCTAGCAGCAGTTATGATATGACAAGACACAGAATATGAGAATTTAGCTAGGTCTGGAAAAATACTATCTACAGATCATATTAGCGTATAAGAGATTTAGCTTCTTCTAGTACATGCACGCATATATGTTGTTATACAATAAGTATATGGTTCCTTGGGGTAGCAACTATTCATTAAGAGTAGCTCTAATAGATATATATGCATCTATATACATCCAAAGAAAGAGAGAGAGAGAGAGAAAGGCAAACGGCAGAGCTCCTTTCTTAAAGCTGAGAATGTGTAGATAAAGCAGAAGAGGCGCCTGCGAAAACTGCTTCGATAAGTTAAAAGATCGTTTGAGTAACGGGGAAATTACATCATTTATATATATATATACGAATGTCAGCGAATCTGTTCGTAACATAGTGTTTCATATTTGAGGCGCAGCCCACGCAGATCGTTACAGGTTATTGTCCTAGATATGAGACTTTAATAAAAAATTCACAGCTTTCACACAGTAAAAGTGTTAAAAGTAAGTAGCATGTTGTGTGGAACTAATTAACTAAGAAAAGTGCTTAGCTAACCCTAGCCATCCACACATGTACGCAACCCAAAAAGAAAGAGAGAGAGAGAGACTGGCAGCAGGTTATGAGATAGAACTGAAAGAAACAAACAAAAGAGCTTTCGCAATTAAATAAAGTAAGATACATATTAACAAACAAATATTAAACATATATTTGGATCAACAGTATATAAGTATGAAACCGGAACTGAGATTATCATGAGTTATGACAGCTAGCCCATTCAAGAAAGATTCAGTCTCTTTTGAAAAGTTCTTTATTTCCAATCTTGGAGTGGGAAAGAGTTGTTGCTGCTTTTAACGAAAGAAAATGGTTGACAAGATAGAGAACAAGGTTTTAATAAGGGAATTCAACGAAGAAAGAGATATTGAAGTGGTGGGGAAGCTTGAGAAGAACTGTGAGAATATAGGGTCTAATAAAGGGGTCTCTTTGTTCACTAAAATGATGGGTGACCCTTTATGTAGGATTAGGTTTTATGCTGTTCATGTTATGCTGGTGGGTGAGAAATGATCTTTTATATATCTGTTTGGCATCTCCATACATGCATTAAACTATTATGATCATCTTTTTTATTTTTTATATTATAAATATATGTATGCTTCTAGTCTTCCATGTAACAAACATTCTAATGATTTGTCTACGTTACTTATAATTGTTACATAATTACTGCAAAACAGCTAGCAATATTCGGGAACCCTTGACCCCAGTTGATCAAGATAATTAATTAATTTCTAGACCACTAATATGCGAAAAAATGGCCAACAGGTTGCGGAGCTGCAGGAAAATGGGGAGCTTGTCGGAGTGGTGAGAGGATGCATCAAGTATATAGGGACCAGATTTGAAGGAACTTATGTGAAGTTGGGTTGCATATTAGGTCTTCGCGTTTGTCCTAGGCATCGGTATTCTCTTTATCTCTCTGTTAAGTTGAGCATAAAATTACCGTGATCGGTTCTCATTTCTGAATATGCCAGAACCTTCAGCAGATAATGGCATGGTTGATCCATACAAAGTACAAGAATTTCTGTATATCATGGTTACCATAGTTAATCATGTCAAAATAGGGAGTTCTGTATAACTATAAGCTGCATCATGATTTATTAAATCACCAATGTGTGAGAACTGAGAAGAGAAGCATTTTCGTATACATTTTAAAAGTTGTAAAGATGAATATGTTTTTACGATATTTGCTGGACTGTTATTTTGGGTTTAATGTAGAATATTGATTTGTGTAGACAAGAATATTGCACAAAGCTAGAATTGCTTGGTTAGAGAATTCACTTGTATTTATGATAAGTAGGCGCTAGAAACTACAGGGATTCTCTTCGTTTTTAATTTGGTCTGAGAGAAGGAGATTTTGTTTATATGAGGACGATGATATCATATTTGAAAAGGATTTGTTATAGAGATCAAGTACTATATATGCATATTTCATGGATTTAACATCTATAACACCTAGCTAGCTAAGAGGTAAGTGCAAGCTGCATGTAGACAAAATGTCCCATCTATTTTGTTTCAGTTGGGATAATTTGTAATGCTTAGTACTACTATTACATTACTAGATGTATGGCTATTTGTATGATATTAAATTCTCTGGCGTCTTACAGATTCCTGAAAAACGAAATAAGCAGCTAATGATCAATATTTGTTAGATATTAGATGAGAGATATATAGAGATTTTAGAACTTTATAAGTGCGAATGCAACCATCGTATATTTATTGGAAAACCAACTTATCTGACAATAAGTTTGCTTTAACTAATTAATGCAGGCGTATGGGGATTGGATTAAACCTTGTTAAATCAGTTGAAGAATGGATGATGAGAAATGGAGCACAGTACACTTTACTTGCAACTGAAGAGAATAATGTCGGTTCTACAAGCCTCTTTACTACTAAGTGCAATTACGTGAACTTTGGCTCGTTAGTCATATTTGTTCAACAAATTAGTTTGCCCTTGAAGGGAGTGTCTCGAGATATCAAGATTGAGAAGTTGCATATTGACCAAGCAATTTCTCTATATAATAATAAGCTCAGAAGCAAGGACATGTATCCAACAGATATTGACTCCATCCTGAACGAAAAGCTCAGCCTGGGGACGTGGGTTTCTTATTTCAAAGGGGAGGAATGGTTCGATTTTAAGAGCAATAACAATGAGAAGAAGGATAATCAAGATCTTATTAATGAAACTCCAAGCTCTTGGGTCATCTTCAGCATATGGAATTCTTGTGAGGCGCCATACAATTTTCAAAACAGAAAGTCTCAACCGTCAAGGTTTCTTCACGCAGCTTTGACTCATGCAAAAGATAAAATTTTGCCTTGCCTCAAAATGCCAATATGTGGCTCACTTGAGAACCCATTTGGATTTCTCTTTCTCTTTGGACTTTATGGAGAGGGAGAGAGGTTAGGGGAGCTCATGAAATCTGTACTGAGCTTTGCATCAAGATTGGCTCAAAATGTGAAGTATTGCAAGGTAATCATGACTGAGTTAGGAGCTTCCGATCCTCTAATTAAGCATGTACCCCAAGAGTCCTCCATATCATGCATCAATGACCTTTGGTATTTGAAATGCCTCACTGGTGATAAGGACGAACTGACGACAAATATGGGACAAGTGGGGAATGTGTTTGTTGATCCAAGAGACTTTTAGGGCAGCTTCCAGCTAATTTACAGTCGCACTTGATTATGTGCCAGGAATTGAAGGAAAAGGAAGATCTGAAGCTTATCAGTTCATGATCAGTACTCGAGAGTGCAGCTAGTGTTACTTGCATATGCTTAATCTCTGTGAATCTCTTGCTTTCATTTACATAAGATTCATAGTTCAAACTCGTTGTTAAGCTTAAAAGTTGGTGCACGCATGTTCTGAATGCATACCCAATAATGTACCTTCTTTTTGAGTGTTATATTTCTACAATGGTATGTTTTCAGTTCTTAATAAGATTTGTTCCGTGTTGTTTAATTCATATTTCAAGAAGCAGATGATTTTGTAATATCAGATTGTTGACTGTTGGCAGGGTTTGGTAACCAATTAATTTGCCATATTGGGTATGACTGTAGCTAGTTAACTAATTAAAGAAAACGAACTTCCTTCTACGTATATTATTTTTTAACAAATATTATTTAATTGATCTACGTATATATAACCGAAAATTAATTAATTAATTAACAAGGAAATCAATTCGCACCAAAGGTTCATGTCTACTGAATACTGGATATCACGCCTGATAAATGAAACAACTTAGTAAATAAAACAGATTCAAAACTTTAATTTATTTTTCTGTTTTCTTGAATTCAAAAATAAGTCTTTGTCCCCCAAACATGCATAAGCTACCCAAATGCATAAGCTACCCAAAGTTTTCTTGTGTGCATGCTATAAAAATAGAGAACATGAAAAAATCTTTAATACGTACTTATATTCTCGTTATAGTTGAGTGCACATATTTTCAATGTGGTACAAGATTTTTTTTCCTCTCTCCCCCTCCACAGAGGTGTTGGATGGTAGAGATCCAATGATGTAACGTATTGATAACATTAAAATTATCATTTTTATTATTATTCAAGTAGAAGGTAATCCCTATCAGAAGTCTTTCTTACTCACTCTAGATTCGAAAGATTATATACGTCCCTAGCTTTGAATTTATAATCACTGATCCTAATTGCATCAACTAGGTAATAAGGCATCTCTGGTACAAAGGACAACTTTTAACTGCATATATGTTAGCTGTTTGTAATTATTGCGTTTGTCTTGCTCTCAATCTCTGGTTTAATAGTCGTATTCTGGTGAAGCATAATTGTACCGATAACTTGCTTCACATGGACTCTAATGAGGATTCCTAGACGTACTCCAACACCAACAACTGACAACTTGCCTTCTTTTTTTCACCAAAAGAACTAATAATTGGAGTCGTTTTTTCCTTCCGGCAAAAATAAAATCATATCATAAAGCCTCTTGAGAATACACTACCCGCTTGTCGTTTAGTAGTCTAAAAGGTGGAGGATTGGCCATATATTCAATGGTCTCCATCGAATTATCGCTCGCACCTTTTACGTAAATCACATCACGTGGTTCATTTAAGGGCTCCCAGAAGTTCTGATTGGTTTCTACTCCAGCTGAAGCCAAGAGTAGCCATTTGGGGTTCAACGCAGGCTGGCAAATGTATATGATATACTGTGGACTTTATATATTCCATTCTGGCAACTTCTTTAAGAATTCTGATTGAGTTTCTGAGTCTATTGAGGCAAACGGATAGATAAGTTTTTAGCGAGATTACTGAGCCTCTACAATCAAATTTTCACATGGGGAGGTGAGACAGATTCATAAACCTCCACAATTTACTCGGTTCACGCGCTTAATAGGTTTCATGGGGCTTTAAGAAACTTGCATTCAAACCACTCAGAAAAGTTGAGGTTCAAGAAGTAAACATGAGGTCGATAATGAACTAAATAATTGCTGTTACTTTTCACATGCAATGCTTGGTATACAAATCCACTGCAAGTTAGGAATTATGTTCTTGTTCTATTTGATTGCTTATACTGGACATTCTCTATTAACAGTTTGATCAGAATACAAAGGTTAATACTTTTACAATATCAGTGTATGATTCTGTTTCAGCTTTCATCGATGTAAAAGGCGTAGTAACTAGTTTCACAACATATAGACAGGTCCTTGTATGCTCCATATGTGTTTCTGTTCTTTACTGTATCAACAGCAAGGACTGACTAAATATTGGTCTGCGGCGGAGTTGATTCAATTTTGTTTTCTGATCTGAATGTTCTCCTTGAATATTTAATTCTCCTTGACACAGAAGGCTTAGATTTTTCCATCTGAACATCAAGTTTATCAGGGTCCAAAGACAACTTTTCCCTGACAAAATAATCTAAATCAAATCCACTCACAGTTTCCAAGCCATTGCCAATATAAGAGCCAGGGAAAGGGCCAACTGATTCCTCACCAATTGTATCTTCATTAACTCCTGGATTATATCTTGAAGGTTCCTTGTTGTATGAGTTCTGTTCTAAGTTCAATAGTTTCTTGATCCTGTCAAGTGCCGGGTCAATGATATCCAAGAATCCCATAACCCATGAAGCATCATCAACAACTTCCGTTCGCTGGTGCATTCAAATAATAACAATTAAAAAAAATTGTAAGTTGGTCTTGATATCCTTAAGAAACTGAGTTTTGGTTTATGAAAGGAAAAATAGAACCCAGCAGGAAATGCTATATAATGCACACTTTATGTTTCCTTTGGGGAATTAAATTGAGAATGATTTAGAATGATAAGATTATTTATTTTTCCGAGTACGTGCATAGGAATCATTCTAAATGCGGTAATGAAGACGATTACTAACCTGCTGGAAGTAGAGATTACGAATTTCCTCTGCGCGCACAGAGTTTCCTTGATCCTCCTCCAATTGTGCCCATGTCATCCATGTTATATAACTCTGAGAATTTATATTCAGTGAGGATCGGAACAATCTCCGAGCAGCTGATAGGTTACCAACTCTCTGTTCAAGAACACCCCAAGCCTGCAATGATTGGCAATTGGCATTCGACATCATACATGCAGAATGTCAAGTTGATACACCATTGACCTATATCTTGATAGTTGATACTAGATGTGACACAGTCGTTACCTGCAGACATCGAGCAGCACTCTCACTAGTTGAATCAATTGACAGTGCTCTTTGGTATAATTCCCTTGCAGTGGCTATATTTCCTTCCTTCCATTCCATCCACCCCCATGCCTAAACACCCATATACTTCAATTAATCATTTTATTTTCTGGTGATATGCTAGTTAAAACGACATGCGTTGTTATTATTATCCAAGAATTCATAGTAAGGAGAAACAAGATTAAAATTATAAATAGGGGAAGAATCAGATGCAGCTATATGCTAGTCATCAATATAATTCTTCTCCAGAAAGAATGAAATAAAATGGAAAAGTTTGATAAATAGATCATTGTGATGTGGGAAGTTTCTTACGATCCACACTGGTTGGTGCATTGGATCTATTTCTGATGCTTTCTTGAATAGCAACCGAGAAAGATTTGCAGAGGAGTGTTTATATTCTAACAAAGCCAGAGACTGAAGAAGAACAGAATCCCTTGGATTCAGAGCATGTCCAATCTTTAAAAGTTTTCTTCCCTCGTCAATATTTCCCAAGTTTGCTTCAAAAACTCCCCATACATGCCATGCAAACCTGTTTTTGGGACTTGCCTGGACAGCTTTCTACAAATTAAAATTAAAACATAATCAAGTAGTCAGGATGGTAAATACCATTATAGACAGAAGACAAAAATAGAAGTAAATTTGATCTAAAGGTAGCAGCTGAAGATTATAAGATAAACTTTCCCCAAGCTCATAATGTTACAATTTGATTTGCAATCCACTAAAAGAGAAAATGATAATTAATTGTCAGTGCATGGTTATGGTAATATAAAAGGATTACCTCAAATAACCTCCTAGCTGCATAATTGTTTTCCTGTTGCATCTCCAGTTGTGCCCATGCCTGAATTAGAAAAACAGATGGACATAAAGAAGTAAGACTTCATTATAAACTCAACACTGAAACAGAAAGTTCACTTTCACTGCAAAAAAAAAACCAATGAGTAGGACTTAAAAGAACTTACAAGCCAACTGGCACAGCTTTTTGGATTACACTTGGTGGCTTGCCGGAATAAGTCCCGAGCCTGCTCATACCGATTTGCTTTAGCTTCCAGCAATGCAAGTGTTTGATATATGTACTCGTTTCCACCACAAAACTTAAGACCTTTGGCAAGCAGTTGTCTTGCCTTCTTGATATTACCCTGTTTTAGCTCCAGAACTGCCCAACCATGCCAGGCAGCAATGTGTCTCTTGTCAGCAACTGTAGCCGCATCAAATAACTCTCTTGCTTTCCCAATATTTCCCATCTTATTTTCCAAAACAGCCCAGCACTGTCACACAAGAATATCAACTTGTCAGCTTTCAGTATGGAAATGACAACAGAAAGTATACAATGTACTGGTTCAGATTTAATAATCTTACCCCGATACTATGAGTATGACGCAAGCGATTTTACCATATTTAACAAAACATTTCTGAATAGTAGTTTCAATATGCTTGGTGCATCACAATAGGAAAGATAAGTATAAATTCTATAGTTAATCCTTGCAATTAGGTCATAAAACAGGCCACAAATTAAATTGACACTCCCCTAGTCCATGATGAATGACTAACAATCCCATTTAGCACCTTTTTTTTTTTTTAATAAGCAATTATTAAAGCACTTCTTACACTTCAAAGTTTTCTTTGAACACTACTCCCTTCAACAGTGAATGCAAAGCTTTTGAAAGTAAAGCAAGAAAAATTAATTAACACTTTGATCTTATGAGAAGGAACTAGACCTCCCTAATTTATCTCCTGGGAAAAAACTAAAGATCATTCAGGGACAAATTATACAACTTCTCCTCAAAATAAGCACATCCATAATAAAGAATATTTTCAATTAAAAAGTTCTGCATCATGCACCAAAAAATTCAAATTCCAGACTTGTTTAGCTGCAAAGAATGACACTATATAACACAATTCCCACTGTGTTTATCCTGAATTACATGTGGAAGAAGCCTGATAGGTCGTAAAAATTTCAAGTTCCACTCTAGTCTTCCCACTCTCTAACTGCTATTTTAAGTGAAGGGAAGAAATATTGCCCAAACCAGGTCTAAATTTTATGAGGCCTTTAAACTTTCCCATTTAAATTCAATATCTCAAAGTCTGAAAATTCAAGAAATTATGCCAAAAATTGTAAAATCATTGATAAAAGTCACTTCTGGAAAGTTATTATTATTAATATGAATTCTATCAATCACACTGAGAGGTGATTGCAGTAATTTAGTGCTTACAAGTTCTTCTCGCGACTTAGAAATAATAAGAAATCACACAGAACCAGAATATCTTTCCATTTCAATCCGATTTGTAATTAGTAAAATTAAATGCAGCCTTAGGAAGAAGCGTAAACTAATGTTTTAGAATTTCAAAATTGCATAAAAGTTCTGCAATTGTAAGTACTTAATAATGCTGTAAATGGTTCTTAAAGTGACGTAGAAAGAACAAAATTATGAACTTTGAAGAAAAACACAGCAAAATATGACGAAAAGAACACAAACCTGCCAAATGTAGGGATTCTCGCCTTGAGTAGCCTGGCTACCTCTGGCATAAACAGCTCTAGCTTCTGCAGTTTTCGATTGCTTACTCAATATCTTCCCTAAAGCCACATACGGCCTCCCATCTTCCGGCCAATTTTTTGTACACTTTTCCACAAAATCACACACAGCCCATCATTTATTAAAAGCTGAAAATTTTCGAAAAATCAAACAAAAAGCAATAATCAACAGAAACATATATACCTTCTCAAGAATCTCCTGAGCTTCTTGATATCTATAATTCCTGGCCAAAATCTTTGCTCTATATAAGGCCAAGTCCAAATTCACAGTAAGTGGCTTCCCTTGAGAGCCAGACTCCACTCTCTCCGGCTCAAAGATAGGCATCTTCTTTGCAAACTCATTGAGACTAGCATCGATCATAGCTGACGATGTCGACCTATTATCATCTGAATCTTCGTCTGACACCTCCTTAATCGGGCGGCGAACAATAAGAACTTTCTTGACAGAATTCCCCTTCTCTTGCTTGTTGGGTGATTCCTGTTTCTGGTCGAAGAGTAATGGAGAGGAAGCTTGGTCGGAGGAACATGGAGCGAAAGAGTGATGAGTTTTGCATGGAATTTTGCAAGGAAAAATGGATTTGTTAGGGCTTTGAGAGGGAGAGAAGAGAGTGAAGGTTTGCTTGGAAGACGTAGAAGTGGAAGTGGCAGCAGAGAAGAGGCTCATTTCCCTTTACAGTTTACTGTTTTCTCTTTTAACAGATAAAACTGTGTGGTTTGCATGGAAGGAAAATGTTAGGCGGGCTTTGGGAGGGAGAGAGAAGACTGCTTCTGCAAGTACTGTTATACCCTTGTCCATCTTAAAATTCCTACGATATGTTTAAAATTATCTTTATAAACTGCTACGAGCAGAGAATTTTTTTTTAATTATTTAGTAAAAATATCGAAAGGTGAAGGTTAATCTATTTTTGTTTAGTTAAATCATTAGAGGAAATAATAACATTATCTTTGATTATTACATGAAAAAGGAATTAAAGCAATACATCCGTTCGAGGGATTTTCTAGTTAGGGTGCTTCAGTAATTTCAGAGATCAATTGTCACTGGACTGAAATTAGCCACGTTGCTGGCTCTTCAGGTGGCTTAGCACTTTTCAATCTATAGAAGATTTTTAGTGCCACGCGGATGATCCATATTGGCCGCATTGTGTTGATTCACGTTAGTTTATCAGCCACAAAGCCTACAGCACTCCACTGCATTGAAGTGAGAAAATCCCATAAAACTACCCTATCTTAAGATCCGTATGGCGCAAAAATAGTTGATATCTATTGGCTGAAGAAATAGAATCACAACAGATCCACCGTCTAGTAAACAAATTACAGCCAAATGAAAAAGAAACCAAATACTGACTCTAAATTATAATCTTCTCAAATGAAAACAAATTTCTTGCTAATTAGGAGACGCCAAAGAATTTTTAGTCAACTGAAGCTTCAAAACATGATCAGTGTTCTAAAGCTTTTTTTTTTCTTTTTTTCGGACCAGTGTTTCCGACAGTGACAAAAAATAAACCAATTTCTAGAAATGTACTCCTTTAACTGGATATTTGGTTATTTCCTTCAATAAATCCGGCATCCTCATAAAGGACACCTCGAGTTCTCGCTGTCGCCCGCCAAAGTTGCTGCAAATCATTTTCTGAGGCAAACCTGCAACAAGTTCATCTTTAATCCTCCTCTCATTACTGCGTCATAAATCATATAAGATTTCACAGGTAAGAATGGCAAGATTCATATAATCATGGAACATACGCTCCAATAAAAGACGACAAGCAAAACTGGTAAGTGTTATTTTTGACAGGAACAACTTAATCGGAGCATCAAAAACACAAAATTCATATCATGCAACAACTCTATTTTAATTGAATATTTGTGCACCCACATACAGAACAAAGAATTAAAAAATCCAAGCTCGATTCTTAGCCATGATCCTTGAAATTTTTTTTTTCTTGCAACAAGTCTTATTTGTATATTGTAATATCCAACAAGTTTCCCTGGCACAGAAATTACAACGACAGAAAACGAATACCAATTTGTAAAGTTCAAGAACAATGATTCCTTCTATCCATAAGAAAATGACCAGCTGAAATCAAATTGATACTGTCAGGCATCATATCACTGCTACCAGTGCTACTGATATTGTGCTGGAAGATTGCTATTTGCTACAAACTTGGTTAACTACAAAAGCAACTGAGTGACCTAAGGATCAGCACTCCCAACACCTCTGAAATAAAAATCCCTCAACTGCCTTGCATGCCATCCGGTACTCAGGCACAAGAAATCACATCTGACCAGATTCCAATATCTCAAGCTACCCAAGCTATTTGGTTTTATATTCCATTATAGCCTGCCCGCTTTTACCAATCCAAAGTCACTCTGAAAAATACCTGAAGGCCCCGAGACCGTATCTCATTATCTCTGAGATGATAAAATTTAATGTACCTGTAACTAAGAAAATCTAACTTGCACCCCACTGCCTCTTTCGAGCTGGCCTTTGTTGCTTAGATTCAGCTGTATCAACCATCAGATCTGCTTGGGGATTGGTATTCTTGTCCACTTCCTTCTTGAATGTGATGGGATCTTTAAAACGTTCCCTACGCTTCTCCATCTTTGCTAGTGTCTCTAATATATGTTGTTTGTCATACTCCCGAACATCATTACTAACATTGCAAGCATTTTCACTGCAAGATACTCTCTTCTTCAGATTGCGAGTAGGCACTGTACTTTTAGAAACATGTTTCTTTTCCAACTGTTTTTCCATATCTGGTTCTTCCATTATTATCTGACCCTCCTCAATATCTAAATCTTCATTGTGCTCAGTGAACTGATACTTATTGAGCCATTTCTCAGTATTTTTGTTTCTTTCGATTTTCAGGATGCCAGTTTTGACGGCTTTCCCCCTCTCAGATTCATGAAAATCCTTTGAAGTTGTCTGCTCATTAGCAAGCTTCGATTCCATCTTTTCAAGCCTGCCATTGCACATTAAGCTCTTGCCACTGGGACACCCTCCAGAGGACTGCAGAATGTATTATCATATGGAAACATCACACATCAATAATCTACAGCATCTCTTTTCTATCAACATTCTAGATAAAAGATCAAACTCAATGTCTGAAAAGAGGTCTAAGTAAATTGTATTTAAATGACTTCAGATACACGGACACAAGCAGTATTGCACCATCATCATTGATATTCAAGTTATCTCTAAGACTAACTAGAGATGCAAAAATATTGCCTTTAGAGAGCAAAACATTGTATAATGACATAACAGTAAGATAAAAAGAGGGGAAGAAAATGCAATAATTCAAGTAAATTAAAACTTCATGTTGGTCGTTATATTCCAACTTTCGACCCTATTAATCACAAATTTAAACAATTAGCTATGAATTTGAGCCCAAGGTATTGCTAATCTACTCTCTAAATCATCTGGACATGAAAAATCTATTTGCAAATTTTATGGACTACAAAACAAGTTCATCCAACTATCAGCTTTTAACAGAATTAAGTGCCTACAATCAATTGAATCATGAAACTATTTTAAACGAACACTAACTGGTACTTTATACCAGTGAAATTAAGGGGCCTGTTTAGTCTTCCAATAAACTATTATATTTCAAAGTGGGATGTGCCTTTTCAAAATAGGATCAAAATACATAATATCTCCTGCAAGCATTAGATTGCTTGATTAACAAGTGTTTATAAGTTGTAACTAGCCGTTCAATCAAATAATTGCAACCCATTTTATCATTGACTCATTATCAGCACCAACAAAATGCTTAATGAAACCACTCTATGATCGACTTACAAAGTCATACTGGCAAGCTCCTTCATAACAAAATACACAAGTCAAGGCCCGACAACCTCTACATTCTCATTTTTAAGATTCAAGTTCAATGTAACACTTACACAATGTTGGAATTTCAACCACTTCCCTGCTTGAATCTTGTTCAAAACATAACCTTTTCAAGAAACAAACATCTAAAGATACCCCTAATGTCAAATCTTTCTCTAAACCCATATGAGTAAAAGTAACTACGTCTATGCATGTATCCTTTCTAACTTTAAACCCAAATTCTCTGCAAACAAATCATAAAATTATTGAACATCATTTTACCAAGTTTGAACTATGTATATTCCAAAGCCCAACCGAAAGAGAAAAAGGAGGAAAAGTGGGTACTATGCAGATAAGATAGGATTCGTGTAACATCAGATGAGTGATGAGCAATTCTTCCTCAGTGAAAACCACAAAGCATCAACAATAGTAGACAAAGTGCCGTTTAGTAATATATACCAGACAACATGAACTAATAGAAGAAGAAACCACAATCTAACTCAAGTTTCTCTAATAAAAGAAAAAGGACCACAATCTGGTTCAAATTTCTTATCAATATAAACATAGAGTAAAATGGATGACTTATACATTATCAGTCAAGTTAAAAAGAAAGCACCATCAACATACTCGTAGTGCTTATAAAAATAAAAAATTTAATCAACATAATGCCTCAATCAGAAATATATAACTCAACTTTAAAAAATGATCAATCTAGAACCATAATGATAGGAACCTGTAACAGAAGCATAACAAGATTTATTTTCTCTATGGCAAGTAGAAGATTTAACCAGAACAATTTATTAATGCAGGCAATAACATTCCTAACAGCTAGTTTTCAACAGACATGCTCCTTTATTTAAGCAGAAAACTACATATTTGAAAATGAGGATGGTGGAAGTCACTATTCACTAATGATGTTGATGATTCGCTCATCAATTTGGCAACAATATCAGTAAACAATGATACTGAATGCTTAACCTAATGTTGAAAAAATATAAATGAAAAAACCTTTTTTTCTTCTTTTCATAATTATGGGTCCATAGCGTCGTGTCTTTATTAACAATCATCGACACTCTTGCACTGGGAATGTCATGGTATTCTAGATATCCCAAATTACATCAGAGCATAAATAACAAAAGTTAATTAACACATATATGTAATACTTTTATGATGAAAGGATGAAAGATTTAAATATGAACAAAGGTGTTTAATGTAAGATGCCATAGAAGCATAAATATCTAAAGATACTTATAGAAGGGAAGGACTTTCAACAAGCAAGTGCAAGCAAAAACATCTCCACAGTTTGTGACATTTAACAAAGAATCCAAAAAAAAAAATATATATAAATAAATAAATACTTATTTCCTTAACAAAAACTGTCATATCAGACACTTTAAAAGCTAAGCTAATATTTGTCAGCATTGAAAAAACTTGAAGGGAAGGCAAGTCATGTCGAATATCACATTGACATGTGATGAAGTAACATCTCATTGAAAACTGAGGGCCACCTCCACAGCCAGAAGAAATGTCAGAAGACATTGAATTATTACTACCCAGAAACTTCTCTATTTTATTATGCATGAGTGGATGGATTGACACTAGCAAGTGAAAATAATGCATAAATGCTCAGAAGCAAAGCAAATACATGGGAGAAACCAAAAACATTAAAGATAATAACAGATGTAGGAGCAAACATGCAAGAGCTAGCATTAACAATAAAAAACAAGAATTGCTCAACATATTTGGAGCACTCATATATACAAGTACAGTAATATGAGGTTTTAACCTTGGTTTCCCCAACTTTACCTTTCCTTCCCCAACAATCATGTCAACTGTATCCCTGCATCTCAGGACAGTAAAATTTCTATTAACACATTTCGCACTACTTCGTTCTCTTATCAAATGGTATCTATGACAGTCCAACTGTGCATCATCAATAGGAATCCCATCGTGTTCTGATTCATATTTAGAAATTTTTTCATCTGAAAATGAAGCCTTTTCAGCAAAGCATTCTTCGTCTTGATATCTTGCAATTAACTCATCCTCAATTCTATGCAGTTCTTTAGATTGCCAACTAAATCCTCTCCCCAGATGAATTGAATCATTATGATCCATGATACTGTCTTTTGTGTCATCAGTATCATTATAAATACCAAACCAACCACTGTCTCTGTGCTCCTCATCACATATACGTCTCCTATGCCTCCCATAACTTTCTTTTACTTTATACTCATACACATCATCCATTGAAGACATGTTATCATGCCACCTTCGTCCACTGACTGGGTAATATTCTCTATAAGACCGAGAGATTGAAGATTGATGATCTTTGCACCTATGATAACCATTTTCAACTTCTATAGGCCTTGATTCATCCAAATGCAATCCAGCAGAGTCACAATATCTTCCTCTTTGGACAGAGATTTTCGCTTTTCTCCTAATGAGTGGCAAACATCTCTCATATGTTCTATCCAGAGAATCCCTTTTCCTGTTAGTAAATGGTCTTCCATCATTTTCCAGCACAAAATCATCTTCCTGATAATAACGTAAAATCCCATCACGATTAATTCTATTTCCAGATCGAAGTTTGTCACTCTTGCTTCTCCATTTTGTACGCCTTACTTTGAAAGTGGAGTAATACTCTGGAGCTAAACTCCTGGACTTGCCACAAACAATAGGAATCTTCTCCCCTATAGAGAATCCTTTTTCACATTGATGCCAATTTCTACCCATATCATCCTCATTATCAACTCTAGCACTTCTTTCAAGGTTATACTCCTTTTCATCCCATTTTTTTCTGCCACAGGGATCCATTTGGTCCCTAAAGGATTGATAATATCTCCAACAAGGACGTTTATTACGAGCAACATGGACATGGTAGTCACCAATCCTTTCACTACCATAGCAAGAGGAAATTTTTGTTTCCCTACAATATGAGAAGTCTTCTGCACTGTGATAATCAAAATCATGCCACCTCAGCTTCCGTCCGCTACAATCAACTGATGTACAATTCCTATCATAGAGGCCCTCTGCATCTGACATCAGAGATGTATATTCACCACTGTCATGGTGGATTTTTTGTTCAGAAGTACTGAAGCACACACCATGGCAATGCTTTTTCTCCTTAACAGGACCATGTCCTAAATAACTTTTGCCATCATCCTTACCATTTGACAACAGAGAAGGATAATCATCACTTTCAGGGTATATCTTCCTATCTGTAACCCTATGATGTCTCCTCCTGTGATGTTTCCAGTCCTCTTCACTGGGACTCCTATATCTTGAATAATATTTCCCATCACCTTGTTTTATTTTGAAACCATTCCTTGTAGAATTCTTATAATCAGATGTGACAAAATCCAGTAATTCAGTGCCTGAATTTGGTGCTGACTTTCTTAGAAGAGCACAATTTTTTGCAGGATCACCATGAACACTATCTTTAGATAATTCAGAATAACTTCCAGAAGAGAAGGGACTCAGGCTAAAGCGATCCCGATTCCCAATTGATAACTCTGCTTCTATTAAGCATGAATCTGATTTGCATCTATTCATGCCAACTGGTTCTTTCTTCAATGTTTCCATTGCTTCAGAAGTTCCTCCAGAAGTTTGGGCACTCATATTTTGGTGATCATATTCATCCTGTTCTGATATCTTGCCATTTCCATGACTATCAGAACCTAAGGACATCTGATTAGATGCACACGTTTTCTCAGAACACCTAAGCATATACAATAAAAAGTTTCTTGTCAAAGGCTTCATAAAAGAAAAAAAAAGAAAAAAGAACCCACTATATAAAAGTGAAACCTTCTGAAAGCAGTAGCCATGTTAAAATTTCTTTTGACATCTTTTGAAACAGAGTCTGCGGGCAGTTCATCATCACTGGCTCCACCACAACTATGAACACTTCTCTTTCGATCCAGCTCCAAATTTCCATTACTGGAAGTATCATGATCACTGCTATTGCTATCTATGTGACCTACTTCTTCCTGGCCAGTGCCAGAAAAATCTTCAGCAGCATCCTGCACATTGATCTGGCCCCAACCATGCAATAAATAATCACAGGGTAACAAGTAGATACAGTAGTACTGGAATTTTCTAAACAGACAGCACACCTGTATCACAACATCAGAATCACGAAAGCGAGGACGCCTTACATCCATGGATGGTTGTCGTTCACCTATACTACCTTCAACTTCAATTGCTTTACCCTTTGGCTGAAACAACAAGTCTCTAAACAATTATTAACGAAAGACACTTCAGGATATTAAATAGAAAAAATAATTTTAATTCCTAACAAATAATTATCAGAAGCTAAAAGTAAAATAAGTCCTCAACAAAGCATAGCAACTCCAGTGGCCTCTCGCCCTGATCAGAAAATTTTGATGAAGATCCAAAATGATTAATGTCCTCAGTTCTAGCTACTCGACCTACTTTCTCATGCTCAAAACCAGATTCATAAGCCTATTTCATATAAAAGAAAATGGCATTTCAACATTCAGATTATTTTAACAACTGGTGGCCTAATATTCAAGAATTTCCCAAATTTCAAATTCACCTGATTAAGTTTTGAAGACTTGTAAACAGGGAACCTTGCCTGTGTAAATATATGGTCCCGACATCGGTCCTACAAACAAACCAACATAAGATTGAAATCATTAAGAAGCAATTTTTAATAAAACATTTAAATGACAAGTTAACTATAGTATAAGGAGAGTGCACCAAGAATATAGCAATAAATTAAATACCAGAGAAGGTCAGATATCCAGGTCAAACATCAGGACTAGCCATGCCAGAAGATCAACATGAGGATCTCTGAAGCGGCATAGAACTTGCACATGTATACAAGATATATTGTTCCCAAATAATAATTATGACAAAAGATTGACTTACCAGCAAACTGCAATATCTTTTCCAGCTCTCTTCGTTAAAACCAAAATTAAAGAAATCAGATATATTAGCTCCAGAATGAGTCCATGGTTTGTCCTCAAATGTATCAATATTTATGTCCAGTATAGTCCTGAAAGAAATAAAATGACTCATCTGTTATTTAAGAAACAAGATCAGCTGCAACTCATTAGAACAATGACACCAAGTTAAACTTTACAGGCACCATAAATTCCACATGGAATAAACTCTCCCCACCGCTATCAAAATGCATAAATTGTCAATTTATCTCAACGCCTGTAGCACTCCATCACATAAAGCTTTAATAAATTGTAGATAAATCAGGTACATGTAGAATCACAATTACAGTTCTACTTTCTAATGCTCTATTAAATGAAAAGAAAATTAGTAGAATATATAATCCAGCCACAGAAATCTTTACTAACCTATACCATGGAAGTGAGAAACCATATGCACATTGAGGAACTACCGAATTGGCAATAGGACCAGCACGAATACTAGCTATGTGGCCTGAGTTTAACCCATTATTCTCCCAATCACCTTCAGCAGATCCATTGACTCCTAAATTGGTTGGAAAAGTTGATCCATGAGATTTCATGTACTACATACACCATAGCATTCAAACAAGAAACTGAAGTCAAATTGTTTTCAGCAACACTTAAAAATATCAAAACAGATTCCAATTATGTAAAACATAAAACAGACTTGTCCAATCCATAAACACAACTAAACACCCAAGTTAATAAATTCTTTTCCTATTAAAAAATAAATGCATGAACAAATCCACAAATACTCTACCTTGTACTGTGAGTACGGCAAACTATACACGTGACCATTATTTTTAGCATTGACCTGCGACCCATCACTCACTACATGATCAGTACCATCGTCACCATCATCCTCGTCAGCACAACCTTCCTTGACAGGAAACCTCTCACAATCCTCATCGTTCAAAACGATTTTCAACTCATCCTCGCTATCGCTTTCATCATCACCCTCAATGCTCGACGCTTTCCGGGTCGACTCAGAGGCCAATTTCTCTTTGGGCAATGTGTTAGATTTTGAGTTCGGAGTTTTATTGTCATTGTTATTATGAGGTTCAGGTACTGATTCTGTGTACAATTTGGTTAATTCCAGTGCATTATTGATGGCTGATTTCACCTGAACCTCGACGTCAGCATATAAATCACCGAAATCGTCGTCGATTGAATCCATTTTCAAATAAATAAACGCTAGCAGTCGAGATTATGTTGATTTAACGTTTCTAGCCACTCAGTCTCTATTAGCTTCGATTAAGATACGGTAATGGATGCTCATCATTCTGTGTATGTTACACTAAGCGCTAAAACCCTCCCTAGTGTGTTAAACCCTGAAATGTGGTTATTGCGGCTTAAAACGGTGCGGAGCGATATTGGGCCTTGTCTTTTACCAGCCCGTCATTAATGGATTTTTGGTACTTGGACCTTTTTGGGCCTCTTTACGGGCATTTAGATAATGCTATATCCACCTGTCAATTTTTTTTAATGATACGAAAACGTCTTGTCCTCTCTTTCTTTAAGTGGCAATGGCAATCAATCTAATCCTGTCTTCGTCAGCCAAATAAGTATAATATTTTCTTACACAATTGACAAAGTTGTAGGTTTCCTTAAAATGCACATTATTTGTTATTCCAATTGTAAGTGTAAATGTTTTGTTGATTACTAGTTAAGAAATTGAATGGACTTTGTGCAAATCACTTGAAAGTATTTTTATAAAAAATAAGTTATATTTACCTATAATAGTATTATACTTATAAACTATTCATATAAACATATAAATTTATATGGTATTATTATATAATTGTCACAATAATAATTTCAATTAATGCTTTTAATTTTTAAAATTTACTCTTTTAATCATTCAAAGTTGTGGCAGTTTGAATTAAAAAATTTGTAAAAACAGTATTATTTTATTTATATATTACGATAAGAATCAAGATTTAAAAAAAATATATCCTATACAATTTCTTAAATAATACAATTTCATACATAAAATTACTTCAAATATGGGATAGTATAAAATAACTCTTTATTATTATCCTATGCATCAAATGCAACCAAGTCGAACAAAAATCAGATAAACGAGTATCCCAATTCATTCTCCGCCCACGATATCAAAATCCCTTTAGTCCGATAATATGACTGGGATAGGCTTCCCGTAACAGCTCACTGAGAGGAAAATATATATAAATATTATGACCCTAAGTTCATACATGCCCTTCTGAACATTTGTCACTTCACAGGCTGACCTGGGTAACGGTCAAATTCCTCTTTGACTATCACGAGCTACTCGACGTTAACATGCTTGCGAATTTTTAGCTCGACGTCGCAAGCGATAACATGGAGAAATATGGCAACCAAGTACTTGACTTCATCCCAAGTTGCCTGGCTGCAGGAAACTATTAGCAGATACTCCTCCAAACAGAACGTACATCTATAATATAAACGCTCTTTGTATTTGCATATCTTTCCGTGGCTTCTACTAATGATTTATTTTTCTTGTGAATTATAATATTTAATTTCATGGCTGTACGTATTGTGGCAAATGGTACCGTGACCGAATATCATAAGGATGATGGCCAAAGTAAAAGCGGAGTCCCTCGTAGTGATCAGGGCATGCCGGCTCTGCCACTGGTGATGGTTCTCCCGGTGGATTAGTTCAAATGCCACCTCCCCCCTCATATAATAGAATTATGAGTACCAACGTGGTTGTTTATTCTAAAGATTATGGCAAGCACTATTATCCCCGATATCCGATGGATTAATTGGAACTCAAATTCCCCTTTTACGACTCCATAGCTTTAGGTGGTCGAAACAAGTACTGCAGTCTCTCAAGTCCCAATTTGTTTTCAATTGTGCTTTCCATTTACGTGTTTATGTAATTTTTCTTTTTATCTTGTTTCTGAATGTGAATAAGCTAAAGAACAGCATTTCCACACCGTGTTTGCTTAAATTTCTCGTTAGAAAAATTCACATTAACATCTCACTCTTTTCAATGTGACATTGGTACGTGTAGATATTGATCTAACTACACATTCTCATTCTAGCAAATCGAACAGTATATCATGCCCAGATTATCTCTTTTCATTGCCGACGTTTCTCAACTAGTTTGACTTAGTTTAATATATAGCAATTAATATATACAACAACAAAATCTGAAAATCCTAGTCTCAAGGGCAACCAAAGAATGATTAGCACCACAATTTTGCCTTTTTAAGAGTTCACTGGAAGTGATAGTTATCAAACACATAGCAAAGGCATATAATTTATAGACAGAACTTGGAGGACCAGAAACAAGATTCATATTACAGCTTTGATTGACGTATACAATTACCCGTTTATGAAAGTCCAAGCTGGCCAATTCTGCGAAAAGGATGTCTAATTTTGGCTGCTTGTGCTTAGCTTACTGTTTTATCATTTATGGGAGACTGCAGGTTTGTACAAGATAAATTTCTTTTTCTGGATGAAAGAAATGACTATAGCTACGATCATCAGGCCACCAAGAATAATTGCACCTGAAAAAAATGAACCACAAAGGTTGTTCATTACTTGAATCAAAGAGAATCATCAATAACTTTTTGCACTGAGAGAAGCTCACTCACCTAAACCAACCCAATTCAAGTGCTCTGAAACAACACCTGCGGTTCACACAATTATCACAATATTGCTTCAATTTTTCACAGAATCACAGCAATTAAAATGGAATATTAAATAAGTTATGGAATGTATTCATGCGACGCGTTTTATATTTGTTAAATGCCCTTAAAATTAATGCTCAGATTATCGGAACTTACTGACAACATCACAGCTAATTGACTGGCGTCCTTCGGGACAAATACAATAGAAGTTCTCGTGCGAACCATTACTATATCCACAGAATCCATAAGAATCAGAGGCCTCGCATACTTGGCATGCACCAGCAGGTGGTCGCCACGTTAACTTGAACCCTTCTGCCAGGGCACTACCGAAGCTGCTGACCAGAAGCTCTTTATCATCGATGGCCTTCTCAAGCACCGGAACAACTACTGTTGATTCGCAGTATCCGTGCCAGTCAAACTCAGGGATTGCTCCAGTAGTAAACACGAATGAACGCTTGGCTTCAGATTGAAGACATGTTATATTTGTTAGTGAAGGTGGATATAAGGTGCAGTTATAGAAGAAATTAATGTATCATTTTATTGCCACAAGTATAGTTGAACACAGAAGAGTAGGTTATTGCAAGTGTGAAATCATTAAGAATTCTTGGGCAATCATCTGCTTGTGTCAAATCATTACAAGAGAGAATGAGAGAATTATCCAAGTAATCGATGACAGGAGACAGGCTGATGACAGGTTTTCGGCCATGGCAAGAGATGTTCAGGCCCTGGTAGCCACAGTGGTCAAATTGTTGGGTTTGCAGCCAGAGTGGGTAGCGAATGGTGACACCATTACCGCAGTCAAAGGGAGGGCATATGTTGCTGGGTGGCTGTGCAGAATTGCCATTGACGGAGGAGTAGATTATGCAGATGATGAAGAAGAAAGTGGGAAGATGTTGAGACAGAGAGGCCATTGTTTGTAAGAAGTGTTCATTTGGCAAGTTTCGTTCGGAGTAACTGTATGTGATGGATATTAATCTAGACCGTCCATCTGGTAGTTGCATAGCTATTATTATTATTATTTTTGTTCAGTTAACCCACTAATTCGATTTTTAAAATGCGAGCAAAGGTCCAAAACTGAAATCAACGGAGTAAGTAATTAATAATGAAATATTAGAGACAAAATAATACATGAAGATATATTTTCAATAATAATTCAGAAATAGAAAAAATTTTAACCATAAGATGCATCACAGAATAAAATATTTACTATGATTAGCGCTGCTTGACCTTTAATTTGTTAATCCAATGAGCGATCCGACGTCATGCATGGACTTATTATAAAATCCAAAACCAAAGAGATTCGGTGGACTGATTATTTTAGTCAGGGCTGGCTTTCCTGACGATTTTGCGATGTCTAATCAGTAATCCTACTCAAAGAGCAATAACATATACAACCATTCAAAGGACAATTGTGTGCTTGTTTACGTTACTCAGGCAGGGCTGGGCTTTCCTCACAATCTTTGTCGTGATTTATTCCTCAGTTGTAAAGCAACTTGATTGGTTTCTTGTTTTACATAAACTTCTTGTCCAACTTGAACGGTTGAACTTCACTACAGGAACCACTAATTAACTAGTTCAAATGCAACTACATAACCCAATAAGCACCACTCTATTACGAGCATTGATCCACGAAGTACATTGGCTTGGGCTTGGCAGCAAGTAAGATACACAGACACTGCACCAGCTCTTGTCGGTTCTTTGCGAACCCGAAGTCCACAAATCACGCAGCATCTGAACCTGCCGCATTTAATTCGTGGACCTGTTAACTACCTCTTCCCGGTAATGGTAATAAAGCGGCAGGCTCCTATAGGCCTCAAACCCAAAGCCCATTGACTAGGGCAGTTCTGCCAAGTCATGGTTCCAGGCAAGCTTGAAGTTTGGTGTAAATTCCAGATTAAACGGGAAAGCGAGAAGATTATGGGCATTTGAACAGAGCTTGTTGGTCTGTTTGTGCTGTCATGTCATCGGAAGTTACTTGTCGGCATTTGGTACACATAAAGTAGCTCTGATGCAGATGCTTGTGCATGATCTTGCATGCGCATCACCGGCTATTGCAGGGTGGTAGAACAACTCATTTATGGCTCTGTTTCAACATGTCAACATTTGTATTGAAGTTAATGAACTATTTCTTCCTTTCTTTCTTGCATTGGGTTGATTAAAAGGGTGTTTACTGTTTAATCGACTGGACAGTTGACTGCTATTAAACATTTTTTTAAAAGAATTTGTTTAATTTATTTAGAAATCTGAAAAATAAATTTATTAATGTATAAATGGAATATTGTATAGGGTGGCTTAGGATAAAAAAAGACAGTTTGCATACTTGAACCTGCAGACTGAAACGACTGAAGCTTTTCAAGCCTAGTGGTCTATATATCCATCCACGTGACATTGGTCATGAGGCAGGCAATATAGAGAAACGATAATAACTTGTTTGCAGATCCAACTTCAGGATAAGTTTGCAGGAGGCTGCATGCATGGAAGCCAGCTAGCCACCTCTTTGCCTGTAGGGTGACCTGCGAAGGTGTATGCGAAACATTTAAGCAGCCAAATTATTTCAAAAGTATTAGTATATATTATTTGCTAAATGGGTTTATGGGCCTCATGCCCACATTAATCGGACTTTTCATTAGTCTAACTACAATGATTTTATGACTCCTAGTCCTAGGTAATCTGCTGCTAAATTTGATGCTTTTGTAGATGATGATTAGTTAAGGTGCCTCTAATCTTGTAAACATCATGCACATGATCACACTTAGAAGTTCGTTTAGTCTAATGTCCAAAGGTTTTCTCTAAGGACCTTAGAGAAAAAAAAAAGGGAATTTGAAAACATTTTCCCAACTGTGAACTGAGCTAGATTACAATTAATGCTACATCTTTTGTTTATTCTATTCACATGGCTTCATGAACAAGGCTAATGAGGCAGCTGACACTTTCAACCTATGGCGAAACCTAGGTTGCCAGATATTGCAAAACAATAAAGCTGTTACATGCGTTCGTTAAGCCAGAGAGTACTAGAAACAGATCGCGAAGCCTAATGGAATGTCAATCTGCTAGGCTGTTACCATCGACCCTCATAAAGTCCCATCTGTGATTCTCACTGAAGCAGTGTAGGGTTGCTTTCACTTAATGTTTCTAGTAAAAGTTTCTCTTCAAATTTGTTAGTGAAAACTTTATCGTTATCTCTTCACTTAGCTAATTAAAGCGGAGGCGCCATTGTGCTACTTAATTAAGCACTTGGTTAAATGAGTGCCTAAAACTCCCCCCTGCCACACGTGAACATATCAAATTTTATGCATACGACACGTGCGCTAACATGAGTCAATAAATTAAGGTGAACTTGTCCTTTTAATATAAAAGAAAATGTGATGTGGAGGGTGTTTGTTAATTTCTATGAATTTGGTAATGGATCAAAGAAAACTTTCATTCTTCGAATCAGAAGGGGATCATTAGGAGGCCACTTATTCCTTTTAAGTTTCTGTTTTAGGCAGATTCTTCATACAGCCTTCTTCATGACGACACAAATATGGTATTGCTTGAAGAGAGGATTGGGGGATCATTGGAACTTGGAAGTTTGAAAGTAGTAATCCACCACCGTTTATCAAATATAAAGAATAAGTTGGGCAATTGAAGTGTGTTTTCTTTTGCACTATAATGGTCATTGAGAGACGAATCAAAATGGTTCATTTAATTACATTAGAGAAGAAGTGATAGGATTATTAATCTCAAAGAATATTAAATATAATCAATTGGTAAAATTATTGTATGAAACGCTTGAGTTTGAACCAGATAAATATATGTTAAAATTTAACAGCAATATCTCCCACAATGGGGTTAGAAGAATCCCTAATCGTTATTTTGAAGAGCGATAGCTGTGAAATTTTTTCTTCAATATTCTTGTACAAGTGAGGTGAAATTACCTCAATTGATGGTGGTAGTTGAGAAAAAGCTAAGAGGAGTAGTCTATTGGTAACATCACGGGGTAAAGGTAAATATGTTACATAGGAGGAAAAAATATCAACCCAAATATTTCATTCAACAAATGGAAGTAATCAAATAAGTCATTCGACCTCTGCAACATCATCATATCCTTCGAATTGCCCTGATGATGATGCATGCCCTATTAGCAATCGAGATGATGAAGACAATGAACTCAACCCATCATTAGATATCAGTGAAGTAAAAATCGATCGAAAAGGCTGACTAGGCGTCGCCACGGCACTAGGCGACAGGGGGCCACCAGGAAAAGAGGGTAGGCGTTGGGCTTAGGTGGTCGACAGCCTAGGCGGCATTGGTCGGCGACAAGGCGGTCATAGGTAGTAGGCGGTAAGCGGAAGGCGGTAGGCAATCGGAAAAGAAATGTTTTTTTTTAAACACCCAAAATGACGTTGTTTTGAGTGTATATAAAATTTTATATAAAGCCCAAAACAATGTCATTTTTGGTGTTTTTAAAATTTTATATGCAGCTCAAAATGACATCGTTTGAGCATTATAATTTTTTTTTATAAAAACATATTACAGAGAGAGTCAGAGGCAGTTTTATAATCTTCCTTTCATTCGTTTCTTCTCTTCACTGCCGAAAGCCAACCTAATTTTTTTCTTCCAAACAAATTTCACAATTCACCATTATTTTCAACTCCATCAATTTTATTTTTTAACAAAAGGATAATGTTTTACTTATTGATCATTTTTTTCAATTTTTTTACTATAATATATAATGTGTTTGATGAAATGCTCCATAGATTTTGTATTG
>JANLJB010030525.1:0-26187 GCA_026212285.1 Bursera cuneata | reverse complement strand
CTGCTAGCTAGGGAAAGATAAACTGAAGCTCAAGAAATTAACATACCATAACATGCCCACTTCTTAAAATACGTACATAAAAGAGAAAAGTTGCAATATCATTAAGGGAAATAGAAAGAATCGAGACAAGTTAGAAATTTGGCGCATGCAAGGATGCTAATAACCTCAGAATCAAAGTAAGCGAAGAAACTATCTATCTATCTATCCATATATATATATATATATAACACATAAGATCAAAGGTATCTGCAAAACCTTAGACCAGATTATATGCATGGTTCAGGTTATAAGACAGCAGAGATCTAAAAGGAAGCCTATAGATTTTTCTTTTTGCATGTGTAGAGATCAAATGCTCCCGAATTTCGGAAAAGCCAAAACAAGATTAAGAATTCAATATGAGCGGAATCAACTTTGGAGACAAGGATACGTTATATTTTACTCAAAGCTAACTATCTTCCGATATAGAATAGATGGATGTGAAAAGGGTAGGTTACTTGTAATATCAGGCCAACCATACTCGCATTATCTACTGCAAGACACAAATGAATTAAGGCAAGCTGCAAAAGCTTAGGCCGGGACTCAATTATGAACAAACTATCATTTTCTTCTTTTGGTCTGCAAGCGCTTTCGCAGCCTTATGAGGTGCAAAATGTTGATGGGGTTGCCCCATCATGGATCTGTTTGGCGCCACTCGGCGTATTCAGATTGCACTTTGAAGTTTCTTTGACAATCTTGTCTCACCTTCGCAAACGCAAACACTGAACATTGAACATCATTTACGCTAAGTGTAATTATATATAGTCAAAAGAGTCTTAAATTTTGGCAACCTTTTTCATTGTTTGATGTTGTTTATGGATACCCAGTTATTTCGCAAGAGGTTCAAGCATCGCTAGCTAGCCGCAAGCTTGAAGCACAAGCTTACAGCAAACCTTCAGACTTCGGACGAACGATATTTGCAATTCTAAAAGGGCTTGAATAGAGCAAAACCCAAAAACATATTAGGCGAGATTAGGAGAGAGAGAGAGAGGCTGCGAGGGGCCTCATACATCAAGTTACGAAACTGTGCTTATAAGACTTTTATGACTTCTTTATTGGGCTAGATGAAACATCAATAAGTTCAAACATTGGATTTATTCTTTCAAAGATCAAAGCAACATCAACTTCCCCCTGGCTATAGTAAAATTAATATATTGTTGGTGGGTCAGTCTACGATACTGATTTAATAACATTATATATTATTTGATCAATATCGTCGTTGAATATGAAATATAAGGGTAGAGAAATTTATTAAAGATTTTTTCTTTTTTCTTTTCTTTTAAAAAAGGGTGACTGATACTGTCATAGGGCCGGTTAGATGACAATTTCTTTTTGTTAATAATTATCGCTCATATTTGTTGATAGCATTAGTACCATTATCTAATTGTTCAGTGGTGGCTTATTAGAGGTTAAAGAGTTTCTAACCATTACAGCAGCTACAAGGTTCACTTAAGCGTCCACATTGAAATAATGTGGTCAAATTGGTCCTTCTTGTAAAACCACAGAAAGGTTGCATAGTTGATGGTTGACAACCATTATTCACTTATTATTTCGTTGGTCTACCTAATCCTTAAAACTAGTATATTATAAAGGCTTGAAAGATAAATAATCAGTAAATAAAACTATGTACATACATATACAAAGAGGGGACCATTGCAAGTAATACTATTAATTTATTCATTGATGACAAGAAGAGTCATTGCATAAATTACAATGTGCTTTACAACAATGGGCAAATGCAACCACATTTCTTCCCACAAAAAGATGGTGAAAAAAGGGAAAAATATGAGAGAAAGGCAAGATAAACAATCCAAGTCTCATTTCATGCATAACTTTCATAGCTATGCATGTGAGAAGGCATTTAATTAAGACTGTAACAACTTGGGAAAATTTTCAAGGGGTTAGCACACATTAATTCATGTTATTAGATATGCCTCCAAGGCCTTTCTGCGAGGCTAACACATTCACTGTACCTGAAACAATCAACAAGATGATCGATTGTTAGCCCTGCTGCTTGCATGAATGAATACACTATCACTGGTCCAACAAACCGGAACCCACGCTTCAACAAATCCTTGCTAATAGCTTCAGCTTTCGGAGTCCTCAGTGGCACATTTCTTGGGTATCTGTATTTGTTAATCATTGGTTTGTAATTCACATAACCCCACATAAAGCTACTGAAAGACCCGAATTCATTCTCAATCTGCACGTAGAAAATGAGTTTCAGTTAGCAACTCAATGCATCATGTCACAAGAGATTTGTACAAAAGTTGTATATATAAATACAAACACAACAAAATTTCAAACTTGCCTTCATTATGCATTTGGCATTATCTAGTATGCACCTCACTCTGCTTTCTGCTAACATGATTGCTTTATCTGAAGATATCTCCAAGATCTCTTTCTCTCCCATTTTGGCAACAATCTTAGGATCAAATCCAGCGAACGCTTCTCTATGTTAGCAACAAGTAATGTAATTTCAATACAGATTAAATGGTCAAGCTTTTAATAGTAATGATAAAAGTTGCTCAAGCTTAAAGTGGAGTCAGGAGTGATGCTAAACAAGTACCTGAATAATTCCTTTCTCTTTAAAATTTCGGTCCAGTTGTAATCCATTAACATTCCAGACAATGCAAGCAGCTCGAACAACTGACTGTTTTGATAAATTACTAATTAGAATTTGGCATGAAGTTTTCACAACTTCTATTATGTACAGAATTGAACATTAGATCCGACTTACTTGTCATCATAAACTGGAAGTCCCCAGCATTCGTCGTGAAATGCTACATAAACCTTATCTGCATAGAAAATTATGTTAATTTCTACAATTCCATGAAAAAAAACACATCTTTGCTCATATAAATCGATGTCCTGAACTAAGGTAAACTCTAATTTCATTGATACTAAAGTAGGTACAGTTACTGATGTGATCTTGGTCAGGTTAATCACATCTGTTTCCGCTTCTGAATTCAAACTATGAATATAGGACTTAACATCAGTGTAGTTGGAACAGGATTACTAGAATATTAATTTTTGTCAATATTTAGTGCAAATACACAGTTGTAACAACCCCCATAATGGCCATGATGAGGATATTATTTGTTAGGCTTGGCATTTTCAATTCCTGCTATACTGAACTATCAACCACTACCTAGAGAGTAATTGAAGCCTGAAATAATTTAGTTTCTTCTTCGTTAAGTATGACGTCCACTATATTCTTATTTTTCAAGTAGATAAGAACAGAATAGATTCTACAACCTAACACCCTGCAGCTATGTCAAAGTTTATCTATGAAGCAACATGTCACTTGTCAGGGTCAGACACTAGAAAATTGAGAGATTGTGATTATCTGAGTTTAATCCTGTAATAATATGTGTTTTACTCTAGACGATCGAACTAGTTCTTAACAAGAAAAAATGCTACATATACACATTAATCTTTCCATGGAAAATCTTCTTATGCATTGAACTCTATGCCTACATGCTAACAAACTCAGAATGTGCATGAAATAAAACTATTTGACTTACAAAATATGATATTAAGAGTTCTTTTAATGAGATTGTTAAGGAAGGCTCCAGTGTTGAGAGTTTTAAAGGAACTGCACGATTTCAGTAAAACGAATATGCCGTCAGACTCCAAAAGTCTTTTTATTAACATGTATTGTATACACAAGTGTAAAAACAATTAATTTTGACATAATACTTCACATATATATATATATATATATATGGATAGATAGCTTACCACTATTCTTCGTGATCCAGTTACACCTCCTTAATGCCCCATCAGTAGAATCCTGACACTGTTGTTGATGCTGTTGAACATTTTTTGCCACGGCGACTTCTCTTCTCTCAGGCTGCTGCGAAATCAAGCGGAGTGCCAATGAAATCTTCTGCTCCAGTGGAGAACCAGAATCACCTGTAAGGGAAGAGTCGTTGGAGTTCTGTGACAAGGACAAAGATAAAGATGATAAAGATAATGATGAAGTGCTTCTCTGAAGGCCAATTGGGTACACTTTCTTGAGGTGTTTAGACAACAAACTCTGTGCTGGTTTCTCTTTTTCTTTTGGACTTCTGTTCTTCTCCAGAATATGTCTCCTTGCGCTTGTTTTAGACATTCTGGGGAAGACAAGAAGAGAAAAGTACTTTCGTTTTTGGTCTATAGTTAATTTGGGTAGATGTAAAGGTGGGTTGAGATCAATAAGAGTTGAGGTTTTAAAGTGGAGGGAGGAGACCACCAAGAAGCCAGATCAACTAAGTTGGTGAAATGTGAATTTCATTATGGATTGCCATTTACTCTTTGGTTAGCAAAAACCATATTAGTACCTTAATTGTCTAATTTGGATCATTTCTATATGAAAAGAAGATAATTAAGAGGAATTAATAGATTATTGAATTGGAACCCAGAGTTCATAATTTGACTTCTATTCCTTCATATAAAAATTATCGCCAAGTCTACTTCTACAAATGCATCACTCCTAGAATCAAATAAACTTTATTATTTTGCCATAGAAAAGTTAGGAAAATTAATATATTCCACTTGTAGATTGTGGTTAAATCATTTATATTAAGCTTTTCAATTATCAAGTCAATTTAAATTGAGTAGTATTACACTTCTCAAAACTTATCCAAAATCGTATATCCCAAATGATATGATATGAATTCAAAACTATCTCAACAACCATTACATCATCAAACCATTTAGTTGACAATCATTCATTAAATACACATTATTTGGATACACAATTTGAGATAAGTAACATTATTAATTTAAATTATTGGATTGATATTGTTATAAGTTTAGCCACCAATCTTGTAATTTAGGGGGGTGTTTGTTTTCAATTCCTGAATTTTATTGATTCTCAATCGTTTAGACATTTTTCATTATTGATTTTTTAGACAAATTCATCTGAATATAAAAGCTAAACTTTTAGCTTTTATCTGAATACAAATATCTGACTGGGTTCTCTCACCCTTTTAAGTCTCTAAAATACTCCTATAAGTTTACAAAATACTGCAATATTTAAACAAATAACTCATAATATAATATATTAATTTTTAATCATTTAGGATAAAATAATTAAAATTATAAATATTTAACAACATCAATAAACATATATATTAGTTTCAAATATTTTAATTCAAACGTTAAACTAAAAAAACAAATGTGTCATTTGAATTTATCTAATTAAACATATTTAATTCAGACTTATTCATATTTCATATTAAAAAAAACAAAAATCCCCTTAAGACTTGGTTCAATAACCTTCAATATAATAGTTTTATAATCACCATTAATCTATTATTGTCTATAAGTTCCTCTTGCATGCAACATGAAGGGTCTTGACCCCTGCAACTAATCATGTATAATATTACAAAACCTAAACAAGCCATCTACGTATCGGACAAACTTCAAATGTGTATAGAGTATATATAAAGAGAAAAAAGCCAAATAATTGTGTAAAATAGTGGAAACGGTAGCTAGGAACCAATTGCGAGCAATTAATTAAAGCTGGTGATTCAACTAAAAAATATGCGAGTTGTGAAAGTGCAGTATTAGTTTTAGCTGCAGTGGCAATGGAGATAGCAATTGCAGTCTGAAAATGAGTAGAAAGTCCAACAAGGAATATAGCATTTAGTTGTAGTGTTTGTCTCAGATAAGTGCAAGGGATCCAATCAAAGTATCCTTAACTTGTACTCCTTTACATGCCACGAAGTTCTGAGGCATACCTATTGCCTGCATAGACAAAGAAATTTCATCCATACTTGTTCCTAGTTTTTTCCTCATATTGTATTGTTTTTAAGTTCGCCAGAAACTGGCAGATGGGGTTTCTTTGAGAGCAAAGTAGGTAGGGCAGCGATGTGCCTGCGCCCTCTTAAATAAACTCACACTTTCACACTCCCAATCGCACAGTAGCTTGCCTTTCCTTTTCTCCTTTATTTATAAATGCTTTTGCTACCTATTAGGTACTCATTGACCTTAAAATATTGTTGAATTGATATGCAGATAGGAATATTGCATCTCATCCAATCCTTTTTTCTAATAATAACCATTAATCATTTTCAATGTCAATTCGTCAATCTTGTCCCTTTTTTTTAATAGAAACGTCACTCTGAAATATATTAAGCATGTTGTAAAAATTCTAAAAAGGTAAAGAGGTTCTAGAAATTATCTTTTCAGGGCCGTCCCATTCACCACCTAACTCTTGGTTCATAATTACTGTTAAAATCTATCAAGGTTATAAGAAAATTAATAGTTACTTTGGATGTTGGTTGTTATTTGTAGAAATTAAGTGGGTTATTCTACTATTTTTGGAAATATATAGGGTTCTATTTAATTCAACAAAACCCTGAGGGGTTTATAGTCATCCCATTCTGTTCTGCTCTCGATCCTCGTCACGGAGCCACCAACCTAAAACCCTCTCGCTCTCTTTTTTTCTGGACTTCAAAAAAGTTGCCGGGAACGTAACGGCTTTCTTAAACCCTAATCTTTCTAATTCCATTCATCTGCCCGCTCTCTCTCCCTCTTCACCGCCGAAACAAACCTTTGCAATTTCCCTGGAAACAAACAGAAAAATCCCTCATTTTAATGCTCAACAGATGGATTCTTCTCCATTCCAAAATCAAACGACGAATTCTCTCTCCTTTTTCTTCCTTGGTATTCTTTAAACCCTTCGTCACAGCGGCAGCCCTCGCCAGCGAAGAACCCGCCATCATCACCGCCTCTGCTACCTCTAATGATTTAAATTCTGGCGACCCAGTTGGCTTAATTGTTGGAAATATAAAAAGATTAGGGTTTAAGAGATTACTTGATGTTGCTTATTTGAGAAATATTGTTTTGAAGCTGAATAAGTCTCAGGTTAATCGGATTATTGATTATTTTAGGGTGGAGAGTCCGGATTATGCAGTGGTGTTCTTTGACTGGATGAGGAATGAGTACGGGTTTAAGCATTCACCGGTTTCAACGTTTATTGTTTCACATCTTTTGGCAGGAAAAGCGAGGTTCAAGGAGTTGAGGTTGGTTATAGAGCAAATGCTGAAAGAGGAAGGTAAAATATATAGATATATTTATTTATTTTTGTTGTTTTATTTTGTGCAATTCTCGGAAATTATGTTGTATTAGGTCTTCAAGTAGAGCAATTATTTGAGTTTTGTTTGAATTTTCTTGGGAATCAAACGAGCTAGTAATGTTATTATGTTTTCAGTGTTTGATTGATTGAAACTCTTCTGGATTTTGCTCAGATTTATGCGTATGATCTGATGTTTCTAGATTTTAAGCTGGTTACTTTTGATTATTGAGTAATTAATAAATTAGTTACAATAATTTGCATTCTATTTACTTTTAATTTTGAACAATGTTGCTCATTTTTTTGTTTATAGATTTCTGTGATTTCTGCTAGGCTCTGGTTCAGCTTCTTCACTTTGTGACTTGCTCTTGAATGGCTTTAGGGGTTGGGAGTCAAACAGAGAGGTATGGGATATGCTGGCATTTGTTTATTCAAGATCTGAGATGGTTCATGATGCCCTTTTTGTTTTTGCAAAGATGAAAGACTTGGATTTGAAAGCTTCAATTCAAACCTATAACAGTCTGTTGTACAACTTGAGGCACACTGATATCATGTGGGATGCATATCATGAAATCAAAGTTAGTGAGACTTCTCAGAGTGCATATACTAATTCCATACTTGTAGATGGCCTATGTCGGCAATCAAGACTACAAGATGCAGTTTTGTTCTTTCAGGAGACTGCAGGGGAGGAGCTTGGGCCTTCTGTTGTTACGTTGAATACCATCATGTCTAGGTACTGTGAACTGGGTTTTGCTGAAGTTGCGAAGGCTTTCTTTTGTATGATGCTCAAGTATGGTCTACATCCCGATGCATATAGTTATAATATTCTTATTCATGGTTTATGTGTAGCTGGTTCCATGGAAGAAGCATTACAATTCACAAGTGACATGAAGCGGCATGGGGTGGAGCCTGATACAGTAACCTACAGCATTCTTGCCAAAGGATTTCATTTGCTTGGTCGGATGAGTGGAGCTTGGAAGATCATTCAGAAAATGTTAATCAAAGGTTTGAATCCAGATCTTGTTACCTATACAGTTCTGATATGTGGGCATTGCCTGATTGGCAATGTTGAGGAAGCATTAGAGTTGCGAGAAGAGATGCTTTCACGGGGTTTTCAGTTGAATGCCATCTCATACGGTGTACTTCTCAGTAGCTTGTGTAAAAGTGGATGGATTGATGAAGCATTGATACTTCTTTATGAAATGGAAGCTACTGGCTTTAAGCCAGATCTTGTAACATATTCTATCCTCATTCATGGCCTCTGCAAGCAAGAAAAAGTCCAAAAGGCTATCCAACTATATAATGAAATGTGCTCAAAAAGAATCACCCCTAATTCTTTTGCACATGGTGCAATACTTATGGGACTGTGTGAGAAAAAAATGATATCCGAGGCAAGACTCTATTTTGATACCCTTACAATGAGTTACTTGATAGAGGATATTGTTTTATATAATATTATGATTGATGGATATGCAAAATTTGGTAATATTGGGGAGGCTGTACAGTTATACAAACAACTAACTGAAAAAGGGATTACTCCAAGTATAGTCACATTCAATTCTCTCATTTATGGGTTCTGCAGAAATGGAAAAGTAGCAGAAGCTAGAAAGTTTTTGGATATTATCAAGCTGCATGGACTGGAGCCAAGTGCAGTAACTTATACCACTCTTATGAATGCATATTGTGAAGAAGGAAACACACACAGTTTGTTTGAATTGCTGCAAGAAATGAAAGCAAAAGCTGTAGGTCCTACACATATAACTTACACTGTAATTATCAAAGCACTTTGCAAACAATTGAAGCTGCAAGAAGCTGTCCAGTTACTTGAGGATATGTATGCTAAAGGTTTAACTCCTGATCAAATCACATACAACACCATCATCCAGTGTTTCTGCAAATCTAAAGACATGAGAAAAGCTTTTCAGTTACTTGGTCAGATGTTACGGCATAATCTTGAGCCTACGCCTGTTACATATAATATTCTCATTAATGGCCTTTGTGTATATGGTGACCTTAAGGATGCAGATAGTCTACTGGTTTCTCTACAGGAACATAATATCAGTTTGACAAAAGTTACTTACACCACAATAATCAAAGCACATTGTGTCAAGGGTGATGTACATAGTGCAGTAATGATCTTCCGTCAAATGGTGGACAAGGGGTTTGAAATTTCGATAAGAGATTACAGTGCTGTGATCAATAGACTCTGCAAGAAGCGTTTAATTACTCAAGCAAAATCTTTTTTACGTCTGATGTTGTCTGATGGCTTTCATCCTGATCAAGGAATTTGTGAAGTGATGCTTAATGCTCTTCATCGAGATGATGATTTCAATTCAGTTTATGTACTGATTGCTGAGATGATTAAATCTGGCCTAGTTGCTGACAGATTCATGAGATAACGACGATTGCCATGCATCTCATCTTCCGAAAGAGCTATTGGTGGTTGATACGGAATCTTACTGCATGAGGTATTATTTCATCATACTACATATTTCTTATGATCATGTCTGCAGAACTGATATCAAGTGTTGCTCATGAAACCCATTGAATGCTTTTTCTACCACTTGATATAGTAGTTTCACATGGTAGGTGAATAAATTGATACACAAGAAAAAAAAAAAAAATATATATATATATATATATATATATATATAAGAATCAATCAAGAAACAGTAGTNACACAATAAAAAAAAAAAAAATATATATATATATATATATATATATATATAAGAATCAATCAAGAAACAGTAGTAACCCGGCCCACCACATTGATTTTAATCCATTAAATCGATAGACAAGAAAATAATAATAATAAAAGAATGGGGAAAATGCAATAACCTGTAGATAAATTTTAAGAAAATATTTAACCTTAAATTTTTGTTAAATTAATATTTATCTTTAAAAATTAATAAAATATTAATATTTATCTCTTAGATTTTTTGGGATAATTATTAATTTTGAAAAAAATAATGTTAATTATTGAAAGATAAATGTTAGTTTAATAAAAATTTGGAGTAAAATTTTTTTAAAATTTATCTGGGGCCTAGAGGAAATTTCCCATAAAAGAATCAATCAATAAAAAGTAGTAGCCCGGTCCACCACGATGATTTTAGTCCAGTCATTAGAATCAATAATGCGTGCCTTATCTTTAACAGGGAATTGGCTCTGCTGCTCAACTGAAACTCGTACAGCAATTCCTCTCGCCTTTCGGCTCGGTTTCAATTCTGAAGCCAGTGGTAACCACTACCATGTCCGCCTCCAACCATGTTCTAGTGTTTCCTTACCCAGCTCAAGGTCACATGCTCGCTCTTCTCGATTTAACTCATCAATTAGCTCTCCGTAATCTCACCATCACCATCTTAGTAACACCCAAAAACCTCCCTATTCTCAATCCACTCCTCACTGCTCACCCTCATATCAAGACGCTAGAGCTCCCTTTCCCATCCCACTCTTCCATCCCTCCTGGTGTTGAAAACGTTAGAGAACTTGGCAACTCCGGAAACCCCTCTGTCATGTTTGCTCTTGGCAAGCTTTTTGACCCTATTGTTCAGTGGTTCCACTCCCACCCTAATCCTCCTGTTGCCATCATCTCTGATTTCTTCCTCGGCTGGACTTTAAACCTAGCACGTCACCTCAACATCGTCAGAATTGCTTTCTTCTCCACCCGTGTGCTTTTGCCCTTGATTCTTGATCATTGTTGGGATCATTTTAACCAAGTCAAGACTTTGGATGCTGTTGAGTTTCATAGTTTGCCAAGATCTCCAACTTTTAGAAAAGAGCATCTGCCTTCCGTGTTTAGGCTCTATAAGGAATCGGATCCTGTTTTGGATTTCATGAAAGATGGTTTGCTGGCAAATGCTTCAAGTTGGGGTTGCGTTTTCAATTCTTTTGAGGATATGGAAGGTGAGTACTTGGATTTCCTGAAAAGAAAAACGGGTCATGACCGTGTTTTTGGTATTGGCCCACTTTGTTTGTTGGGCACGGAGTCAACCCGTTGGGATGACCCGAGTTTGAATCCAAACGATCCTTCATTGAAGTGGCTGGACGGTTGCCGGGATGGGTCTGTGCTTTATGTATGCTTCGGTAGCCAAAGGCCGTTGAAAAGAGATCAAATGGAGGCTTTGGCTTTAGGGCTTGAAAAAAGTGGGATTCCATTTTTGTGGGTAGTTAAAACAGGTATGAGCGGACAATTGGAGGATGGATGCGGATTGATACCGGATGGGTTTGAGGAGCGGGTTGCCGGTAGGAGCTTGATTGTAAAGGGATGGGCTCCTCAAATTGCAATACTAAATCATAAGGCAGTTGGTGGATTTCTAAGTCATTGTGGTTGGAACTCAATCCTAGAAGTTATAGCAAGTGGGGTGATGGTACTGGCTTGGCCTATGGAAGCTGACCAATTTGTGAATGCAAGGTTGGCCGTGGACGACATGGGTGTGGCTATCAGGGTATGTGAAGGTGCTGACTCGGTGCCTGATTCAACCGAGCTAGGAAGGGTCATTTCCGAGTCTCTGAATGGGTGTGCACAAGTGAAGGTTCGAGCCAAGGAGTTGAAAGACAAGGCTTTTGCAGCTGTGAAAAGTGGTGGGAGTTCTGCGAGGGATTTGGAAAAGCTTGTGCTAGAATTGAGAAATCTTCGAGTGAAATCAGATTTTGTATGAACATTGTGTGAGCCCGAGAATCGTAATATTCATAATAAAATAAAGAAAAATTGCCTTCCCTTTTAATTTATGCAACTTCAAATTTTAACGAAATGCAAATAGAGAGCTCGTTGAAATTTGCACCTTTGTTTTTAATTTTTCCTTCTAGACACTTTATCAAAGGCCTTGATAAATTTTCATCTTTATATTATCTAAACTTTACTTCTAATTTCTAGTCAGGATTAGTAGAATTTTAAATTCATATTAAAATGTTCTAAAGATGTATACCATAAATTGACGGTGAACTAAAATTCAGAAGGAATGAAAGAAAATTTAGACGAAATATAAATAAATTTTTTTATTGTCAAATATTAAAATCATAAACAGCCTAAAAATCTAAAATAAAATGTTAAGAATAGTGCAAAAAGAATAGAAGGTTTCTAGTTATATAAACGCTTTAGGTTTGGCCAAATGACAAAAAAGTCTTCCATTCCCCTCCTCCCCCCCAAAAAAAAGCCTAACTACCCCCTGAAAATTATTGACGTTGTTAAATTTAACTTGAAATGGGTAAATTATCATATACAACCGATTCCACGTATTGTTTCTTTCAAGTAATGTTACACTTATAAACTTGTGATCAAAGCTTGTATCACAACTAATATGGCAAGTTACATGATAATTTTTTGTCATTTTGTCATAAGGTGAGGTTATATGGACCCTTGAAAACACTTATAATACCTCAGTTGTATTAAAAGTTTAATGAATAAATTGCCTATGACTTAAATCACCTTAAGAACAAATTTATAAAAATATAGTGTAGAACCCCAAAAATTAGAATATTGATATTTTAAATGTTTTATAAATTATATTGATATGTTATTGTATGTTAATGTGTGAAGGAGTATTTATGTTAATATATATTGATGCCTATAATAGTATTTTAGGAGTATTTATGTTAATATATATTGATGTGCATAAAAGTATTTTAGGAGTATTTATGTAAATATATATTGATGTGTATAATAGTATTTTTGTAATATGAGCTTAATTAGGTTAGGGAAGATTTGACTTGTTATATTTGGTTGGACTTGAGATGCATAGTTAGCTCAAGAGTATTAGACCTAAATAGTAAAGTATATAAATATGTTAGGGGTATTTACATAAATGTATGCTAGTTGTATGGTTAAATGATTTTTGATATTAAATAGTAAGATACTCAAGTAAAAGTTAGGGTTGAAGTGAAACAAAAGATTTCATTTTGTTTCTACAAGAGAAGAGTTACGGGAGAGGAAGAAGAGAAAGGAGAAAAGAAATGAGAAAATAGAGAAGAGAAAGAGGAAGGGAAAAAGAGAATAAACTTCGCACAGTCTAGAGTAATCAAGGAGTCGTGGATTGTGATCATTCGATTAATCAAATGCATAGGTGCAAGGAGCCAATAGCCCTTCGTGTGAATCAAAATGAGTATCTACAATAAAAAACCCAGACGTTAATTTAGTGAATAATTTTAGGTTTAATGTAAGCTTTAAAAGTAACTTTATTTCTTAGCTCATCCACGTCGTGCTATAGCTTCACTTTCAAAGGCATTGTACCGGGAACAAATGCCAAAATAACGTTCGGAATCGAAGCCATCTTAATAGAGTGCTGAAAGCTGGTCCAAAAAGGCTCCATGTGAATATGTTAACTCATAATAGTTACTTATATGTTTCTTGGTGCGTATAAAAAAAATATATTATAGTAATACTTACGTAAAAATAGCAATCCAGTGATATGGTCCTACTCAGCCAACCCGCAACCTTTACTTGTTGCTTCACCCTCACCTTTTAACCAAGCATTGACATGCTTAAAAAACGAGGCAAAAGATTTAGAACAACTATATCTAGTAATGTCCATGGTCAATTTATAATGAATATAAAAGAATTATAATACTTACATAATTGTCCAACCACTCATCATGGGTCTACGATGGTCGAAACCATGATGGCGATATATAATAAGTACAAAAATCTAGATCGAAATTGTCCTCATCTATCCATTTCTGAAATGCCAATGCCTAGTCGACCATAACGTTGGCTTTTTACTTTTGCTTATCATCTGTTGTATACGGTGAGGTGAGTAGTCTGCTTTTTTTTAATTACTCTCTCGAACATGCTTTGTTTTTGTGGGGCATGAGGTGCAATGGGAGGTACAACAACATGCATACCAGGTCTCACTGGTCCTAAGTCCTGCAATAAAGTATCACCATTACGTAACAATTAAACCTTGGATAGCACTTAAAAATAATTGTTAGAGGTTCCACAATGCCGCTTCCTACGACCACTCTTAGAATAGCCCTTGCAGGGTACGATGTTGAATACCATAAAGGAATTGGGTTGTGCTCTCTTATCACCAATTAGTTTTAGGACGAATGGCAGCCTAAGGGTCCAACAAGTAGTATAAGAGCCATGGTCATGGGTTCGAGTCGCGGGAGTTTCATCGTGAGGGAGGGATTGTTGGAGGTTCCACAATGCCGCTCTCTGCGACAACTTTTAGAACAGGCCTTGCGGGGTGCGATGTCGAATGCCATAAAAGAATTGGGTTGTGCTCTCCTATCACCAATTGGTTTTAGGAGGAATGGAAGCCCAATGGTCTAACAATAATGAATAGAGTACCTAATGATGTCATGTCTGCCTCGTCAGTACGTGCTGTATATACATCTCCGAAAATGGATATGATACTCGGGAAAATGGTGTAGGTGTTCACCTCCTTAAGACTCGTGATCTTCGCGCTCAACAACTCAAATTTTTGGTTCATCTTCGACTGGATGACATCCACTTTACGACTGAGTCTGTCAATGGCATCGAAGATTCATTGACATACTACCCTTATACGACCACTGGACATAGGCAACTGATAACACAAACAGTTAATATTATTCATGATCTGATTGAAGTGCATACTATGAACAAATTATTCATGGTTATGATAATTACATGATCCTCCCTAATCGTTGACACATTCTGCTCCTTAGGACCAATCTCAGTGCGCTCCTCAACATCATGCACAGGTACCTCTAACTAAGATGCGTCTGACGCAGGTTTAGTATGAGGTTCAGAATGCACATGCTATCTTAGGTAGTTTAACACTGCTGGAGACACCAACCACTAGAACCACATATCACTGTTACTGAACTTCCTTGGTTATGGCGATCATCCTGGAATAGGACGTTTGACCTTTTTCTGACAATGAAAAAAAAGTAGTTAAGAATTAACAAACAGGTTTACCACAAAAGTACATATCATACTAAGTACCTGACATGGCGTCAACAAAGTATTCTTCACCTCAGCATTGGTAAATGTGTGATTGTTTGTCCATTTCAGAATGCGAGGGAATCTAATGTCAAGAGTGGTCTTGTAGCTCGATCCGATAAATAGTATCGCCTCGAATAACCAAATCTGTCAAATATCAAACATAAAATAGTAGTAAAAAACAATTGGCGATAAATACAGAAAATTTGCTCGAAGGAAAAAATGTCGGAGATATACCTGAAAGACATAAGGACATCCAAACAAGTTGTGTTTCTAAATCATATGTTCAGCTTTCTTCTTTGATGTTGTTCAAAAATTTTCCTCATTCCTTTGAGAATGGTTGAAATGGAATCAAATGTCACACCATAACATTCTAAACCCCATGGATAATCGTTGAAGAATTTCAGATCATCAACCATTTGAAGAAAGTGAAGCGAAATTAACTGTTTTCTACTTTTGCAGTGGAGGAACCACTCTAAAGAGTATAACAAGGCCGACTTCACAGAGTCCTTATCCGGAAGAGATATAAAATCCAACAAATCTAATGCCTCATCGAGATAAAAAATTTTGAGATGTTGTCCACCAAAATATGTGTCCCTTAGTCTAGATGGGGCTTTTGGCTTAGATAACCTTGTCATGAGGCCATATTTATAATGTGACAATTTGATGAGCTTACCTGAAACAATTCAATCCACAAATAAATAATTAATGTTACATACAAATTGGATAAAAAACAAATTAATGCTAAATGTCATTAACATTAAGAATAGGTAACTACATACTTGAAATCAAAAATCACATCTCATATTCAAGACCAACTGTCTTAATCTCTTTAAGTAATATCTGATGAACCAAATGTCCGGGAAACGATAAATCATGTATATCGAGATGGTGGCCGAAACATGTATTATGCAATATCTCTTTTTGTCTCGCACTAAGCTTATCCTAACCAATTTAATTGCTTTGAAATTTGACATGTTTGTAGCTGGCCACTGTAATGGTCCTCCAATCTGGTCTTCAAGTTCAAAGTGACTTAATGACGAGTATCCATTTTATATCTAAAAGAGAAAAACAAAAAATTATTATATCTAATGCATAGTATATATACTTACTTATCATGTTTAAAACAAATTTACTCTAAATATTTTAATTTTTGTGATTTATATGATTATAATAATTTTTAATAGATATTATTAAATATTATAATTACTTATTAATTAATTCAATTATTTATGATAAATTATTAAATTATATGGTGAAATATATTGTCCTAAATAATATATTATTGGTAATAGAAATATGTTAATAATATATATTTTATTTTTTTAAGTATTTATAAAATATTAGTAAAAAATTTTAGACATAATTAATTAATTATTTAAACTAATGGCCAATTATTTACTTATTATTTTATTATTTATTTTTATTAATTTAATTAATTATTTCAACTAATGGCCAATTATTTACTTATTATTTTATTTTTTGTATTAATTTATTATTTATATTGTTTATTTTCTGTCATTTAATTAATTATTTAAAGTAAATGCCCAATTATTTACTTATTATTTCGTGATTTATTTGTATTACTTTATTATTTACAGCATTTATTTATTATTTATTTAGTTAAATTAATGGCCACTTACTTATTATTATATTATTTAAATTAATGGCCAATTATTCACTTATTATTTTATTATTTATTTGTATTACTTTATGATTTAATTAATATAATCTTTAATTAGATAATTAGTTTAACTTATTTAATTAAATATTGTTTTTATTATTTATTTATTTAATATCTTTACTAATTAGTTAATTATTTAATAAATTTAGTTATTTATTTATATTGCCCAATTCCCCTATTAATAAAATTTTTTTTGTTTTGTTTACGTATTAACGAAGCTCTAAGGGTTTAATAATTGTAATTATTCCAAACTATTATAATTCCTAGTTCAATTAAAAAGTATCGAAAATAAATCTTAATAAAAAAAGTAAATTTCTATAAAAAGTTAAAAAATTTTAATAGAATAATCAAAAATCCCTAAAAATCAAAATTAAAATATCCAAATTAGAACTAACTTGTCCTATGAAGATTCAATTTGTTTGATGTTGTCTATTCTAGTACATGTTGGCATTAACTAACGAAGATTCTTTTTATTTGATTTTGTTTATATACCAAACTTTAAAAGCGACTCGCACTCACTTGACTTTTACACCCATTACAATTTTAAAAGTTATTTTTAAAATTTAGAGTAATTTTCACATACCTATAAATTCAAAACTACTATCTAATTAAACATTCTATTTGATAGATTTTTTAATAATTTTATTTAATTAATAAAATTTGATTTTTTTAAATTCATGTTATTCTTTTGTATTTTTCTTAGGTTTAATATTTTAAGAGTATTTTAGTCACTTCAAATGAAATTTAACCCAAAAAAAAAAAAAAGTTAACTTTAACTATCAACAAAGAAGGTTTGTCAAATTTTTTAAATCATAGGAGATCATATGAGATTTTACTAAACTACATGAGAAATTTATTGTATTGACACTTTAAGTTATAAGCCCCTCAGTGTTACATCTCTAACCATATCTTTTTTTTTTTCTTCCTCTATAATTTTTTTGTCAATGGTTACAGATTTCTTTTAAAATTATCTTAAATTCTTCTCAGTCTATACTTAATCTTAAAAGATAAAGATCCAACATCTTTATTTATTTATTTTGCATAGAATATAAACGAAATAATATTATGGGTGTTCATGGATTCAGAACAGATCAATTTTGTCAAATCAAATCCAATTATAAATTAGATTATCAAATTTTTAATCGAATCCAATCTAAACTTAAAATGAAATGAAATCCAATACATAAAAAATAAAATCAATCCAATCCAATTTATCTTGAAATATAATAAAATCAAATTATCAAATCCAATCTAATTATATTTAATAATCCATACCAATACAATATTAGAATAAGTAATAAATATGATGTAAAATTTGACAAGTCAAAAAATATATTGAAAATAATGTAAGAGATATTATTTAGGTAATAAGTATGTTGGTTAAATATGTAAAATATATATGTTTTTTTTAATTTAGGTTGAATCTGATTAGTTTTATTGGATTTCCAAATGTCTTACATTGGATTTTAGAAAATTAAATCCAATCTAATCGAGCCATCAAAATAATATCATAAGCTACCCATTTCTTTTTTCAAGATTGGCTTTACTTGGAAGATGGCTTTTGTTTGACTCATCTTTCCCTTTAAGATAGACATAGTCACATAGGGTAATAAAATTACCCTTAGTAGTTAGTTCTAAGCTAACAGAAATGTTGGTTGAATTAAAATGTCAAAATGTGACTGCGTCTGATCTTAAAGATACATTTATTAACTTGAACATAAAGTTCAGAATTCAGGCTAAGAATTGATGGGGTTTAAGAGAAGTGGGGTAGGCCTACTTCTCTTCTGAAACATCTACCTCAAGTTCTACTTCTGAGAAAGCAGTTAATAGGGTCAGGAAAGTAGATGCAGCAGGCACGTCACTCGTCCTATGGTTCAAGGAAATTCCTCCAGAGAAGCATAGGCTTGCTGCATCACTGTTGGTGGTTCATCAAAACTGATAGGCGAGCATCTACAACCGGCCATAAGGCTGGAAAGGCAACTGTGAATCATGGTGTCGCTGTTACTAACAAAGCACCTGATTATGGGACTATATACAGAGACAGCTGGGAGTCATTTTGCAAATCCGCCACCCACGGATAGGAATGACGTTCAAATCTAACTATCAGAAATGCTCATGAAGGAACTGCAACACAATTTAGTAAAGGTCCAAACAAAGATTCTTTGGAGAAGGAAAAGGATGCACTTGTGAGGCAGATGGGGGTGACACCAACCAATCAAAATCCCAACTTGTTCAAAGATTTGTTGGGCGGAATTGTTAACATGGGAAGGTTAAAAGCTCAGTTCAAGGTGATTGTCTTCTTCCGGTTTGGTATTCCCCCAGTGCTGTATTTTGCATTGGGTGTTCCAATGATACAGTTACAAGGAGAATGCCTTGTGCCAAGACCCCAGAGAGAGACTCAACCTCCTGCAGTGGTGTAATGAAGTGGTACAGATTTGTATTTGTGATTGGATAATATAGGATTTCGTAGGAACCAGAATTTAGGACCAGAGTTGGTCGAGTGTTCCCTTAAGCAGCAAGTGCAAAGCTCTATTATGGGTTTTGGAGCAGTCTGCTGTGCATATATTAAGTCAGATTGTTGTTATAACGGTGTATCAATGAATTTACTTATGGGTTCTCATTTTATTTTAATTACAATATTTGTCCCAAAACTCAAATTTTCCTTTATTAGCATAGTACTTTCTCCAGAGCAAGAGAAGCCATGTATTTTTTGTTGACCTTGAGAACTGAATGTCTTTTTGATTCGTGTAATCTTCATCTTAATAATGTAATTTTAAGCGTTTGCTCCAATTTGACTGAGGTGAAGCTTTTGTGTTTGTTTTCCATGTGTTCCTAATTTCCTTGTTGACTCTTTACGTCAATCTTAGAACAAAATTGCAAAGTCTAATAAGATATAAGCAGTAAGGAAGCCTTCATCAGTCAGATTAAATTTGTTCTTGCATATTTATAATTCTTATTTTAATTTTTATTAGAAACTCATCTAAAACTTTGAATTCGGCTCTTCTTTCGCTACTTTTAATTGGAGAAAGCAAGGGCTTTTGTTGAGCCATAGATGTCATGTAACGCAGGTTCCCCTGACAATTATTAGGTACTAATTATTGTTGGCCATGCAAAACAAACATATTCTTTGAATTCTAGTCGATTTGCTATGTAACTTCAATAGTTTTGTGGCTTCTTGATTGCAATAACTAGATTTTTAGCTTAGGAAACATCAGCAAGTAACGTAAACTTTAAATTGCATCATTATGAAGAAAGTGAATGAAAATACAAGTATTATTAATAATCAAACCTCAATCCTGCGAAGATTTTTCAATTGTTGCACAAAGGCATCCAAATCGCAGGCAGAACTCCCACCAATCTTCACAGCCGCCAAAGCCTTGTCTCTCAACACCTTGACTCTAAGCTTGACAGCAGCACACTGAGTGAATGACTCGGCAATCACCTTCCCTAACTCATCCGGTTTAGGCACTGAGTCAGCTCCCTCGCACACCCTCACAGCCACACCAATGTCCTCCACCAATAACTTTGCATTCACAAATTGGTCAGCTTCCATGGGCCAACCCAGTATCATCACACCACTGACAATTGCTTCCAAAGCAGAATTCCAACCGCAGTGACTTATGAACCCACCCACTGCTTTGTGATTCAGAATTGCGACTTGAGGGGCCCAGCCCTTTACAATCAAGCCCCTGTCAGCCATTCGCTCCTCAAACCCATCTGGTATAAACTCGTATCCATCACCTACCTTTCGGGTCATATCCGTTTTAACCACCCACAAAAATTTGACGCCACTTTTTTCTAGTCCTAACGCCAAACCCTCCATTTGTTCTCTATTCAATATCTTTTGACTCCCAAAGCAGACATAGACAACAGACCCATCAGGGCAACTGTCGAGCCACTTACAGACATGGTTGTTTGGATCCAAGGCCCGGTCACCCCCACAGTTCGGATCAGGACCCATCAAGCTAAGGGGTCCGACCCCATAAACACGGTTATGACCCATTTTGGTCTTCAAATAATCAAAATACTCACTTTCTAAGGCTTCGAAAGAACTGAAAATGCAAGCCCAGCTCTTGGTATTTGCAACCATGTCATCTTTCATCAACTCCAAGTCAGGATCTGATCTCTTATAGCGTCTAAACACCGTCGGCAGATGCTCTTCCTTGAAGATCGGAGATCGTGGCAAATCATGAAGCTGAACAGGACTCATAGACTTGACATAATCCGTATTACTCCAACAATAATCAGAAACCGAGGCTAGAAACGAACCGGATGAGAAGAAAGCAATTCTGATGATATTGAGCTGCTGAGCTAGGGGTAAAGTCCAGCCCAGAAAGAAATCAGAGAGGATAGCAACGGGAGGGTTAGGGTGGGAACGAAACCATTGGAGTATGGGGTCAGAGAGGCTGCGCAGAGCAGACATGATGAGGAGGTTTCCGGAATTACCCAAATCTTTAACATTTTCCACGCCTGCTGGGATAGAGGTGTGAGATGGGAATTGGAGGTCTAGAGTTTGGATAGTGGGGTGAGCGTTGAGGAGTGTAGTGAGAGTAGGGCGGTTCTTGGGAGTGATCAAGATGGTAATGGTGAGATTACGGAGAGCTAACTGGTGGGTTAGATCGAGGAGAGGGACCATGTGGCCTTGTGCTGGATAAGGAAAGACTAGAACATGAGCGGAGCTTGACATCTCTGGTGGTCTGCAACGTCCGGAGAGTCGAAACTGGGGAAGAAGGAATTTGCAAGTTCACTCTGCGTGTAAAAACAACTTTGTTTTGTTTTAATGGTTAAATTATGAAGTCCATTGACTTTGCGAGTCCATGTGAAGGGGACGGATCAGTTGGTGGCAGCATCCTCTACCCACGTCATTTGTAATTTGGATTTCTTTTGGACCCCCCGAAATTTATTTTTTTCACCAATATTCCGTCTAATTATAAACTAACACAGATCCTTCGAAACTAAACTTTTATCTTTTTGTTACCAACAAAAGTTATAGATATCCCTTAAGGAGTATATAGTATATTTTATATTTCTATTTAATAAATCTTTTTAAATATATCATAATATTAAAAAAATTAATTTTTTAATAAATATAATATTTTTATTAAAACTTAATATTATGACATATTGTTTATAAATTCAAAATAACTTATAAATAATATGAAAAATCAATAAATTAATGTTTGATTATATCAAAGGTTATAATTGAAATAAGAAATTTTAGTAATAAATAAATAAATAAAATTTCCTAATAAATTTAAAGAGACAAATTTCTATAATTTCAATAAAAAATATAATAGAATTTCTAAACTATTAAAATTTAACGAAATCTTGTGGAACTTAAAAAAAAGTCATATTGACCTTCATATTTAAAGTAATATCGTTACATAAAATTAAATTTGTCATATAAATAAATAATATGATATATATTAGTTAATTATGAATAAACCAATAAATAGGTTGAATTATATATCTATCTATCGAAGTAATCAATAAATATTTGATAAAATTAAATTAATTATGAAAATTAAAAAAATAAGTTCTTGATTGTTATGATTTGTTAATAAAACTATCTTTTAAGGAAAAAAATTTTCTTTATTTTTTATTTAAATGTCTTATTATATTTTTTCTTGAAATATAATCTAGGGATAAGTTTGTTATTTTTGGATATATCAGAGGAGTGTTATGGGACTAATATATGTTTTCAAACTTTTTATGGTGGGCTGCGAGAGAAATGTCTCTTTTAATTGTAGGTTCACCAAATAAACAAGGAGTACTTTCCTCAACCCCAACAATTTGAAAAGAGAGTCAAGCATCTCACTTATCTTATCAAATCATTTGATCATCGATTTTTTTACTGTATAACTAGAGGTTGCTCACCAATAATCAGGTGCAGACTTACAAAAACACGTCGAATAATTAAAATCTTATTTCAAAATATAATTAGTAAATGAAATATATTTTTATTATTCAATTTACTAAAATTATTTAGATTTTAGTAAATAACTTATTTGCTTAGTGTGTTAAAATTATTTAGTGAATTGTTTAAATTTATAAATATTATTTGTTAAATGAAATATATTTAGTAATTAAAATATATTTTATTTATTAAATAATTTTAGTAAATTAAGTAAGTAAATTTTAATAAATAATTTACTAAAAACTAAATAATTTTAGTAAATTAAATAATAAGTAGATTGTTTAAATTTACAAAAATTATTTATTAAACGAAATATACCTTTATTATTTTTTGTAAATTTTTTTAATTTTTAAAGATTTTATATTATTTTATATTTTAGTTAATAAATTATCAATAATACCCTCATAATGTTAATTATTTTCAAATGATTATAAAAAATATAGGTTTTCATATTATTTTATGATTAACGGGGTTATTATGTATTTATTCTAGGTTTTATTATAATACTGTTAAATATAACTAATGGATATTATGATTTTGGATGATTTGTGTTAGTTTTGATTCAGTGGGGTGTTTGGTTTGATTAAAAAGTTTAATGGGGGTTTGAGGGAATACCCCAATAAACAAGGGATGAATTTTAATCCACGTCTCAGTCTCACGTCATCAAGAAAGTGCTAGCATCTCAGTCCAATACCGTCCGCATTGAGGAATTCTGAAATTTCTAGAAGAAAACAAAAAATCTTTTAAAGATTTCAATTGCTGTAGAAAATAATTCCATTTCACAGGGAAAATAAACAAGTTACAAATATTTAATAAATCAATATTATTATTTTTTTGCTTTTCAAAAATAAGATAGATGTATTTAAGATTAATGTTGCTGTAGTTTTTTATTATATATAAATTACTAAAATAAAGATATGTTTTTTCTTTTATAATTTTGAATTATTTTTAATAGTTTCTTTACAAATAATTTATAGTAATGTTTTATATAATTATAATATCTTAAAAACTTAATTAAAATAATAAAAATATATACATAGTATAGGTTAAAGAATTCACTGCATGTAAACATAGAGATATGCTGAGGAACATCAAGAAGTCAATAGAAACAATTTTAATATTGCTTTAAGTCCTATGATTCTACTCACTTTTAGTAATTTAATCCAATTTTAAGGTATTATAAGTGCACTTTTGTACACTCATCAATACTATTTTATAAATATGGAATTCATAACTCTGAAAGATTTAAGGAACATTACCTTGAGGGTTTTACAGGATCTTGAATGATAAATCTTGACCAAATCTTTAGTGAATTAACCTTATTTATTCATTAGATGTAAAACTCGATGTAAGGATAATAATATAATTAGAGGAATAAAACGATAATTTAACCCAACTTCAATTATCAGTGTTATATGAGAGTATTTGTGTAATCATGTTGCTCAACAGATGAACTTAAAAGAATAATTTAATTATATTAAATTATTAGTTAAATTATTAAGTTTTCTATTAAACATATTATTTAAATTTAGAGTGTAACTTTTGGCCTTTAGTGGGATAAGTTAAGAGTTAATGATTAGACCTACAATATTTATGAGATAAAAAATGTGTTGTATATTATATTTATGAGATAAAAGGGTATTGGATTGAACCCATTAGAGCTTGTAATTAATATATCCAGAAAAGTTTTATGGGTAGTTATTTGATTTATCTCGACATGGATTGAACTCAGAGGACAAGTTTAATTTAATATATATTTTTTAAATAGTCTCATTTATTAAATTAAACTATAGTAGATTATTTTTATTAATTGGGACCGAGGTTTAACTAAAGGAGTTTAATTAAAATTTTGTCTTGTACTACATAATAATTAAAATTATTTTAATTAGGTTATGTGGCCCAATACCCCAATTAGGGTTTGGCTTGGAAAGCTCTTTAATTAAAGAGCTTGCTGCCACCCAAATAGAAAGATACGCCCATCATGTTGGAGGAGATTAGGTTATGCAATTAAAGAGCCTTTGTATTGACAAGTTTTTTGTGTTTTTCCAATTAACGGAGATAAAAACCTTTCTGCCTTTTCTCTCTGGTTCCTTTAGAATAAACATGTAGAAAAGTTTTGCATACTCCGAACGTCCAATCATCGTCTCAAAATCTCGACAATCATACCCGAGAATGCCTGAGGCCCAGAAAACCTTATAAAAGTAAAGAGTAATTCAATTATTCTTTCCAATCAAAATTTTTTACACCGTATAATACTCTACTAGAAGGTGATCAAAATTTTGAACGGTTCAAAATTCTTCTTGGGATCCATTATTATTTTCACCTTTACCTTTGGTTGCAATATTTGATATGGAAATAAAGATGATAGAGCGTACCTATTATATTCGTACTGATAACGTGTTGTGAATTTAACTATAAAATAAACAAGTACAAATTAGGGATGTAAATGTAAATAATTAAAGTATAACAAAAAGGTAACCAAATAGAGAAATATTAAGAGAGAGAAGACAGCCTTATTATTGCTTTTTCGGATCCATCTTACAATGAAAACTAGGCTCAATTTATAGTGCTCAACCGCCTTGCTCAAGCAATGATAGTATGACAGATTTTCATCTAAATGTCGAATACAAATTGAGTGTGGCAAATGGGAAGCATGAGGACAAGAGTAGTGGAGGTGTATCACATGCATTCTCTTCCACGTATTAGTAAGCATGTGGTGGCAATCCACATATTACAACAAATTTGACTTATTAATTATATTTTTCTTGTCAACTTCATTTCATATTAACCAAAATGAAATTAAGTATATATAACTTATTAGGATGGGTGTCAAAAACTTTAATTATTTTATTATAAAATTTACTTAAACATAACGGGTGTCTAGAACATTTGTCTTGGTGTAAATAACCTCACCCTCTCTAATATCATAAAAGCAAAATTAAATAATTAATATTATATCATCGTTAAATGGAAAATAAATAATTATGGGAAAATTCAGTGAGAACACAATAAATTAATCACAAAAATATATAAACGCCCGCGTTTCAATGTTAAAGAACAGGATAAAATTAAAACTTAAACTAGCAAGTCCATGCGTGTCGTTTGGAGAATTTTGAGACTGATCCAGAATCTCTCGTACAATGACCAAAATATCCTCAACTCTAGTAGTAATCGGAATAAAATTATATCTAATAAAATAAATAAATAAAAAAGCTCTTTCAGTCTGTTCTTTCCTCTTGTCTATTTTACTCTGTTCTCTATCTTTTTTCTTCATAGTACAGAGACTCCACTCCTCAAGAACTCTACCTTGGCCTAACGCCTCAACTGGAATCTTATTGATGCATACAGACCTTTTCTTTGAAATTAGTTTAGTGGAGAAGCCGAGTGATAGAAGTGATAAAAATAATATTTTTTTAAAGGTTTACATTTTATTTTTTATTTTTAATTTATCTAAAAGCTTTTTTGTAAAAATTTGTTAAACAAGATTTCGTGTAAGCTTTGGACACGTGTTTATTCACAGTTAATTCTCCAAATTGCTCTTGTACTGTTTCACCCAAACTAAC
>JANLJB010030524.1:0-26174 GCA_026212285.1 Bursera cuneata | reverse complement strand
GGGAGTCAGCCACACTCTTGACTAATTATTGCAATTTTCCAGGTCGTCTTTCTGCTTTTTTGTATTCGTTGATTAGTCCCTGTCAGGAATCTTAATAAAACCTAACATTTTATTCTTAATAGATGTAGATAATCATATAATACAAACTCATGTTCGGATCATATGAAGAAGCCAGGATACCGATTTAAGTAAGCATTGTTAATAAGATTGATAAGATGCTTGAAATTTATGTATTCTCAAAATGTGTGTACTAAGAAACATCTTCTATTTGATAAAATAACTAATTTAAAAGAGAACAGAATTAAAATCTTATTGTAATTATATTAAAAACTATAAATTTTTTTATAAAATCTTTTTTGACACATTTTATTAGGATAATTATAGTTTGCATATGAAATTTTTGTCAAGACTGTTGCATAATAATTAATTTTACATTAAAAAAATGTTAAAAAGAGTGAAGTAGTATACATGTTATTTAGGCAAATTAGTAATGCAACCAGCCATTTTTTTTTTCTGTTCTCTTTTATGTTATTTTATTCTACTCAAAGAAAATTTTAATCCTTCTATACGTTCAAGAATGTTCTCATGCATGCATGCATGCTACGATTTTGGTCGAAGTATAGCCTTCTATGTATGATACCTTGGTAGGTATTCTATATATAATATATATATATATATAAGACGCGTTAGAATCAATGATTATTTTGATATAATTCTTTTTCTACCACAATGCTGAGGTTGAAATCTTGTATAATTTAAGGAGATTCAACTCTATTGAATAAATTAATCTTGCCATGCCTCTTCCTTGAAAGTCAGTGTAGTCGTTGAAAAACTCAAGACTTCGCAACACGTTTTTCTGTTGAATGATTCAGATATAAAGAGTAATTACAAATACAAGGATCTCACTGCAGTTACTGCAAAACTAAACTTGAAATTGAGTTGGACTATCCAAGACAGATGGTGAAGGCTGGAGTCTGCGAGATGACTTCTCTGAGAAAAGGCACTTGGAGTCCTGAAGAAGACCAGAAACTGATTGATTATGTCAATAGATATGGCATTTGGAATTGGACTCAGATGCCAAAACCTGCTGGTAGGAAACAACCAGATATCTCACTTCTACTTAATTACGAAATGAGAAATTATATGAATAACGAGATTTAATTGAATTTCTTTCTCTTCTTCTAGGGTTGTTGAGATCAGGGAAGAGTTGCAGACTTCGTTGGATGAATTACCTAAAGCCAGGAGTTAAGCGTGGTAACTTCAGTCAAGAAGAAGATGAAATAATATTCAAGTTGCACGAAGAACTGGGAAATCGGTAAGTACTTATCCCTATAGATTTAAGGCAAAGGATGGATAGATTCAACCAGGATATTATCAGATATATAGTTTGGAGGATTGTAATGAAGTTCTTAGGATCGTTTATTGCATTAGAAATGGTAACATTAATTTGTGTCTTCTCTGTATCAGATGGTCCACTATTGCATCAAGACTACCAGGAAGAACAGACAATGAGGTCAAAAATTACTGGCACACCCGCTTGAAGAAACGCTCGCAAAACAACCAGCTGCTAGCACGAAAAGCCACTATTGAAAACAACAAGAAGAATCCGTCTGAATATTTTTCTTCAGTGTCCTCACAACTATCTACTGAAGATTTTTTTTCATCAAGCTCTGATACGATTGGTGAAATTAACGAAAACGAGAAAAAATATGAGAACATTGCTTCATCTGAAACAAACGGTCGACAGCTTCAAAGTTCAATAGAGCAGACATTTCCAATATTGGTAAGCTTTGACATGGTTGAAGGTTATGGAACTAAAGATCCTGGATTTATGCTGCCGACTTCTCCGGGAGTGATTTCAGACGACGAACTCCAAAATTTATTAGAGCAAACACTGCCAATGGAAGGGTTAGACATGGTAGAAGGTTTTGGGCCTACAGACCCTGAATTTATGGTGTCAAATTCGCAGTTTGGATTTTCAGATGAACAACTTCAAGGTTTATTGGAGCAGCCATTTCCAATGGAGGCCGGCTTAGACATGGTGGAAGGTTATGGGGCTACAGATCCTGGATTTATGGTATCAACTTCTCACGAGCACTGGGGACTCCAGGAGGAGACATATCCATGTACTTCATACTATGATGGAGGCAATGATTTCTGGACATCTTTTTTTACGAAGCCTTAATGATGATGGGATCTAATAGCGTCATTTTTCTCTTAATGTATTCTTCCCTCTCATATATCATATTTGATAATTATAAACTAATGAATTATGCGTGTTAATAAGAGGCATCCTGGTATTTGGATGCTTGCATTATGTTCTCAACAGTTCTATATACATATACAAATACAATATAGGGTTTCTTGTAAGGATGAATAATAATCAGAGTAATAATATTATCAAAACTAAATAAAACGATCATTAAGAGCGTGATGTTCTTATTTGTAGACAACCTACAATATGAAGATCTAAAGCTTTAGATTTAAACAAAACCCTTTTACTTTTAATAACTCCGAAAGCAAATTTTTGCCGTAATTTAATGAATGATGATACATCACTTTGTTTCAAGCCTCGCACTCGACAATGGTCAAAGAGTGATTTTACGAAACAAAACAAAATTTTTTGCGAAGTAAAAATCTGAAATTACAAAATAATTCAATATGCTTCCTCTATGTAACTGTCATATTAGCTCTTCATCACAAACAATGATTAAAAAAATCCTATCTTGTAAAAATATTGGAACCATGGTAACCACTTATCTCGTTTGCCAGCATCCATCAAATCCTTAGAATGAATGATTAACCAAACTTTCAACTAATTGCGAATCACATCAAACTATAATGAGTACTCAATAAAAAAACTAGTTTTTAATATCGAAAGTACATACCATATACAATAGTCCATACATATGATCATATATCCAATGTCAAAACAAATGCACTTTCCATACTTGCTTATTAGAAATGCACATATGCTCATACATCAAACATATTCTTACATAAGATTTTCTCACATAACAGAGTGTAGTAGATTTCCATAACAAAGAGGAGTTCAAACGTACATAACTAGAATATATAAATAAAAATGTAGTTATGCCGAATCAGAAAATATAAACAAAAATTTGATTCGTAAATAGAGATCAAATCCGACAAGTAAATCTATATAAACATTTAGTGGCTTTCCATAACACATGGGAGTTTGAATATACATAACTAGAGCATATAAATAGAATCTTGTTATGCTAAATTAGAACATATAAATAAATTTTTAATAATCCAATTAAAACAGAGATCAAACACCACAAACAAAGCTAGTAAACATGATTGTTCAATCATTCTTTGCTTACATAGACTTTCACATATCACATATCATAAAGACACATTTAGAGACATTCACAATCATAAAACGTTTATTATTCAGAATATACTTTCAAAGCATAACAAACACATAATAGGTTCATTGTGATTCCAGTTGAAGTCTAGTTTTCTTATCTCCTTGCAAACCCAAATCAAAAGCATCCTTCATAGCCTAAGATCACATTAATAACCATTGTGTTAAGATCAAACTTGACCCACGAAATTCCTCATATAACTTAAAAACATTCGTACAAGATATCAGTTTCTGAGTTCTCTGATTTTCATAAATAAACTACTCATCGGATCAGCCAAGGAATTTTCAGATACAATGGACACATAGATTTTAAGGCATATTGTTGGACCCTTAGGCTGTCATTCCTCCTAAAATCAATTAGTGATAGGAGAGCATAACCAAATTCTTTTATGACATTCGACATTGCATCCCGTAAGGTCTGTTCTAAGAGTGGTCACAGGGAGCGGCATTGTGGAACCTCTAACACATATAAATTTTCAAAACTTTCTGAGTTCGAAACCTTTTATAGTTCCTCTATTTCAAAAATACAAAATAAATTTTATGATGCTCATAAAATCATGAAACTTAGGAATGTCACTTAAGCATCAATGCTAATCCAATAAGGAAATCTCAAACCTATTAAATTACCAAAACACCATTTCTTTAATCAAATCATAATTTTTAGTAATTCTAAATCTTGGAATATTATATTTTGGATACGTAACATTACTCATAGGAAAAAATAAGGATCATTATAAAATTAAGCATATTATATTTAGAAAGAGTAAATGGGGCATGCATTGGTAGTCACGCGTCATTTAATGAACCAAAAACAAAAGGAGAAAGAAAAAGATCGTTTTCATAACCTAAAAATTGTTCGTTTAATGTGAAAGAAATCAATAATATCCTTTTAATATATTCAGTGGACATGTAGCAGCTAGGTCAATCGTCAACTGTTATGGCACGAGGGGATGGGCTTTGACTTGAGTGGTCATTGCAGACTTTGTTTCAATCCAATACTTTAATCATATTTTTACTTTTACGCCCCCTTGTTGTCGTTACTATGTATTTTACTTTCCAATTAGTAGACCTCAATAATTCAATTCAAAGTGATTAATTGCCATTGAAATGTTCCTCGACTGTGAATTATTTGTAGAATTTTTTTTTTTGTCTTTTTTAAACGAATGCTTCTGTCAATATTGAAACATGAGTTTATTAAGTCTGAAGTTGGTCATTTTTTATGGTGAAAATTGGCAAGGGAAAGGGATTGCAAATCTAAAGCTTTTGAATTTTTCATATTGTCAAAGGGTTGAAAAATGATTTTCTCTTTTTAACTTTTTGCTATTGTCAAAGAGCTGAATAACCAACAATGAAAATAGATGATGGCTTCCTGATCGAAGTCCCACCTTCTTCACAAATTCCAATTATCAGGCTGCCTTCTCGAATTGTTCTAGATCTTATTGCATATTGGACTGTGCTTAATCAAAAAGAATATCCTTCTTCACCTAATTAATATGTATGATTTCTGAATATGGCCATAAAATTTAATTAATAAAAAGATAAATGAAGTTCAAACAGGCTATATTATTGGTTCTATTTTAAGCTTGTACTTGTACGATATTTAATTTCATTGGCATCCATATTGGTTGGTATAAGATCTAGCGAAATCTCTGCTTCACCCTAACAAAAAGCAGTCTGTCAACAACTCATATTTTATTACACCAAACCACAAATCAATCAGAGCCAGTAAAAACTTGCAGCTAATTAAGAGAGCATTACCAAAGAGACAAAGTAGTTGTCTTTGTCCATTTTTCTGATTGACAATTAAAGTTATCCATGTTTCGAGTATTTACTGCTCAATATAAGATTGCGCTCACTCCACTAAAAAATTTAAGAAAAAACTGTCACGATCTTAGGATTACATCACCTGTCCTATGGACCACCCTAGAAAGATCTAACGTCCCCATAAGTTCATAACCCATATAAAAGGGAAACGGAAGGCAGGAGAAGGGTAAGTACTATTTTGTTTCCCAAAAGGAATTCTCTTTGAATAAAAGATTAGAGATTCTAGTATTCAAAAGAATCAGGAGCCCCATTTATATATCAAGGACTTTCTCGTGAGACACATAGATTAATCTCCATGGTGCAAAGTTTCTGGCATCAACAATATATACTGTAAGAATAATTTTATTTTGTTGTTAAAATAAAAATAAAGAATTTTCTTGTAATGATGAATGTCCATGACATTTAAACCTTTCTTTATAGTTTACTTATCCAACATCCAAGGAAGGGAATATGTTTATAATAATAATAAACTTGAAATAGATAATATAATAATAAAAATAAGGGGCAGTAACTAGGGTAAATTAAGTTGAAAAAACTGATGAGATAAAATAATACGCTTTTAATTCCCTCTTCAAGCTATGATCATGAATGGGAACCAAGTTGCATCATCTCGGTTTTTGCATTAGGGGATGGACTTGGACTTGGATTTCCTTTGGAGAGTTCCAATGCATCTGTCTTAACCCATCCTTATACTATAATCATCTATTAACCTGTTGAGTTCCAATACTTAGACCTCAATAATTTCATTCAAAGTAATTAATTGTCGATATAAATATCACGTGCTTAGTGCGGGAATGATTTATAAATAATTATGTTTAATTTATTATTTTAGTTAGTTAAACTTATGATGATGGTTCTCTGCTTCTGCCAACGAATCTAGCTCATAAGAAGTCTGAATTGGGTCATTTTTTATTTGCGATAACTTGTCAAGAGTCTCCCACCTTCTAAACAAATTTCAACTATCGCCAGGCTGTCTCCTCTGCTCGCTTGTTGATCTAGATTTTATTACTTCATGAACGCGGCTCCAAAGGGAATTCTTCTTCACCTAGTACGTACGATTTCATTTCTTAATTCGGAGATACACTACTTAATAAGGACAAATGAAGTTCAAACAGGGTGTACTGTTTGTATTATTTTAATCTAAGTTCGTTGTACTGGTAACACATTCCATTGACCTCTACTTGGTGTACATAATTTAGATTTTAATGATGCAAAAAAAGTGGAAATGATTTAGGAAGAGGCTTTGTTTGTGAGTTAAAAAGCGAACCTAAGATTTAATTACAGTTAGTATTACAAAATTTGCACCTCAATCTATCTTCTCATATAATATTAACATTAATATTGAGTTATGTTGTAAATGATATTCCAATATATCAAACAACATATTACTCCTTCTTAATAGCTGCCACCAGGTTATTAGTAATTAGTTAATTCTCTTGTCAAAAATAAAAACCATAAAGAAGTCAAAATAACAAAAGGTTGAAAGGTCAATCATAAAAAAACTAATTTCAAAGACAGTAGCAGTTTCTTCTTAATTTCAAAGGTCAATTTTCAAAGATAGTGTTCATAACTGCTGGTAGCTGCCAGGTCAAAAACGTGTCTATAATTTTTTCCAATCTTCCAACCCCATCAAAGGTCATTCTTGTCGTATAACATTAACATTGTCACCTTATAAATTAATCTTATAATTATTATTACTGATATGTCAATATATATATATGTTATATCTAAGTGTTATCATATTAAAGATATAATTTTTTATAGTGAAGAATGACTTAAACCTTCCTGTATAGTAGTTAGAAGATTTGGATGTACTTATTTTTTGTGTGATTTTTTGATTGGATATTTTAATAGACTTTTTTATTTAATGTGATCCTTATTATTCGTCTATATATATCTATGAATAAGAGAGTCCTTTAGAAATCAATATATACAAGGGTGTAATACTAAACTGATACTTAACACAGCAAATAAATTATACCACCATCTAATTCATAATCCTAAATTTATAAATACTTATATGTACGTATTTACAGAGATCTTTCATTCATAGTAAGAAATAAAACTTTTATTTTTTGTACAAGTCTAATTTTCTACCCATTCCATTTTTTCTACTTCATCAAAAAGTTAGGTTGAACAAGGAAAATGAGCCACAAGATTTTAACAAGATGCTAATTAATCTTCTTTATTATCCTATATTATGATCATTGATTTTATATTGGAATAGTATGCCTTGTTAGATTAGTCATGAATAAAATGATACATACTATAAATTTGGTTTAATCTTGCTAATAAGGTTATTAACTCAATAACTTAGGATTTATCAATTATCAAATAATCATGTTGATTGTCATAATCATTATTTCCTTATATGGTGGCCGTTTGAATTGGTTTTCTGAATTGACTTCGTTTTGTTGTTGTAATTATACGAAGAGGAAATATTGAGGTGTCTGAGTCAAATTTCCGGCGGAGTCGAGTGTTTCATAGCCTCTTCTTTACTTTGGAGAAATTCAAGAGCTCGTGAATCAAAAGCAAAAAGCGTGCTTGCGTGTTTCAATAAATTCTTATCAAATGCGACCCTTAAACTTAATGACTAATGAGTTCTAGCTATTCAGATTTTTAAAGTCAGTTTCTTTGTAATAAATTTTGTGAGCTGAAAAAGAAATCATGCAATTCCCAGTTTAATTGTTTTCTCAGAAACTTTTGCTACTTCGCCTAGAAATCGGCAGAAGATGATCTAGAAAGTCACTATAGGGCTTTCCAGCAGGTACACATGCATGCATGATGCATGGCAGCCGCCTGTACGTGCCTTTTTATGATTGGGTCCTGTTTGAACAAACACAGGCGAAGAGATATGCAGGCAATAGTGACATCATTTTATTAATTGAACTCTAAGCTAAAAGATAACTATGTCCATGCATAGTACCATTCCACATTCATTAAAATATTTCGTTTGCAAACATCCAAATGCGAATACATAAGCATTTTTTGGTTGCTTTCAGATATGACACGAATATTTTTCTGACCAATATAATACTTTTTAATATATGTAGTCTCTCTCAAAGTATGCATATGAACGAATAGAGATACCAAGGTTGAATGGTCATGTATAACGCCACAGACGAGAGAATGGACTTTGACAAACTCGAGTGCTCATTGGAAGCTTCAAGGTGCTTGAATTAACTTTTACTGTAATCATATATCAACATGTGAAATGCGCGTTTTTTCTTCAGAAGTTAATTTTTTCATTTCCTCTTTCTCGGAAACTTACGAGTTAGACCATAATTGTTCCCACTAATTATTGTCAAAGTTCATGAACTTCTTACTCAACTGCGAAAGATTTAATTAATAATCATAAACTTATGTTTGTTTTGTCAATCTTCTGCTTTTAGAAATCTAAAGGGGTCATTTTTTATGGTGAAAAACAGTCAAAAGTCTGCCACACCACGCTCAAGTTGCTATCTTCTGGCTGCCTTTTTCTCATACTTTTATTGAGATTTTTCTCACCATATCCAATTGTTAATTATCGGATTTAGATTATCCAAATGGAAAATAGTATGAATTCATAGTCGGTGTACAGTTTTGTCGTCTTCAAATTTTCTATTCCTTCGTAGAACTACTTGCTATTTTAAAATGCAGTCATAGAAAATACAAATATATTTTCTTAACAAGTATATCATTTCCAACGCAAGCCCTGACATAAGTATGTGGACGTCAACAGCCATCGTCGTCGTAAGATGTTGTTAAGTAAATGTTAATTTAATAAATAAACCAATTAAATGGTTCACGCTAAGGTTAATCAGCAGAGTTTGTTCCATGAGAGATTTTATTAACTACAGACGAAGAAAAAGAATGATCAGAAGATCAAATAGCACAACACTCTTCATTGACAGAGCATATCAAGAATTAGATAATTACTGATTCTATACTGTAAACCAAAAATCCAAGTCCCTGAGCAGTGAAGTAACTATTAATTTCACATGGCGCATATATCTATCCTTATAATTAATAAATTAACCAGGAAAAGAGTTGAACCAGTTTCCTTACATCCTTGAATTGAACTCCACTTGTCTTTTACCTTTTCTTTATCTGCAAAAGTGGTCATATGAGCCTTTAACTAGCAATTCAGCTGAAATAGTTCAAGGTTCAAGGCTGGTCAAAAGCCAAAATTTATCCTTTCTCCAATTCAGATATCTCTGTGTGAATAGCTGGCTATAGTTGGAATATATGTATACTTTTCTTAACCATCTTCAATTCTGATAGACAACGAAAGTTAAAAACTTTCCAAGGGGGCTGAAAGAAAAACCATGATTTATGTGTACAAATTAATAAGGTTACAATTATATCCACCTTTGCGCTGATTGATTGACCTTGTACATTGTACCATCCTCAGTGACGGAGCTGGGGGGACCAAAGGAAAAAAACTCAAATTTTGGGGGGTCAACAGTTAAAATTTTAATATATTTTTTAATTTTTACTCTATAAATATATATATTTTTCTTTTGGGGGGTCCCCTCAGTCCTCACTAAGCTCCGTCCCTGAGCATCCTGTGTTCTTATTATAATTATAAAATCCAGGGCCATAGTAATTTATCAGATATCAGTCTATGTTTTTGGTGGGACCCCTCTATGTATTGAGTATTATTTATGACTTCTTCCTTGAAGGTCAAGTAATCATTGAAATATTTAGAACTTGAAGCACGTTTTTGTATTGGATCAAATATAAATAGCGATTACGAGTCCAACCACATCACTGCATTTTACCTAGCTAGGCTGAGAACTTGGAAGTCAGTTGGCTTATCTGCCAGAGATGGTGAAGTCTCAAGTCTGTGAGAGTGAGAAGACAATTCTGAAAAGAGGCACTTGGAGTCCTCAAGAAGACCAGAAATTGATATCTTATATTAAAAGATATCGCATTTGGAATTGGACTGAGATGGCAAAAGCTGCTGGTAGGGAAGAAACCAGACACCTAATTTGTACATAATTAAATGATAAGAAATTATATGAGTTATGAATTTCAGTTTATTTACTATACATACCATGCTTAACCTTAGTTTCTCTCTTTCTTTCTTTTCTTCTAGGTTTGTTTAGATCTGGGAAAAGCTGTAGGCTTCGTTGGATGAATTACCTAAGGCCAGGTATTAAGCATGGAAACTTCAGTCAAGAAGAAGACCAAATCATAATCAAGTTGCGCGAAGAACTCGGACCTCGGTAAGTATTTACAATCTCTAGATATTGATTAATATCTGTTATTTGATCTGCATATAACTTAACATCAGAAAAAAAAAAAAAAAATCAAGAGCTCTCTTTTGTATATGGAGGTACGCATGGCGGATTCATGTAAGTATTTGACATGATTTTCCTTTATCAAGCCCTTTATCTTTCTTTCTAGTCCTCGAATAATTTCAAATAGCTCGTTTCCAAACTCTTAACTTTTACAATGATATTCATTTTATGAAGTTCGAAGTTAATTCGTCGAGCATTTTTTTTTTCTTCCACCTTCATAAAATGATATAATTCAACGTATATAATCTTATGTAAAAGTTACAGAAAAGTTTGTATGCAGCTGATACATATATGATTGGAATCAGCTAGGTTTTCTCGTGAGTTTTCGTGCAGATTCAATTAGGATTTAGGAATATATAACAAATGAATACAACAAACTCTTTTATAAAGTGTCTCTCAAATTAAATCATACTGAAATGGCAACTAAGTAGTATTATGGTCTTATGATCACGTGGAACATGCATCATGAGCTACTCACAAGATCTTTCCATGTATAGAGCAGCCTAAGCAGATGATCAATAAAAGATATGTCCAAGACGTACAACTGATAATTTCTCGCGTTGAGAACTCGAGATCAATATTGTAATATGAGCAATTATATATTAATACTCCTTTCGAAAACTCTACAAAGATGATTAATTTTTAGAAGTGCATGCATATTTCAAAATCTCTCTAGACTAATTATTTGTGAAGTTCTTAGCTAGAATCCTTTTATACACCCAAGGATAGTAAAATTTATGTCTTCTTCTTTATATCAGATGGTCCACTATTGCGGCAAGACTGTCTGGAAGAACAGACAATGAGATCAAAAATCACTGGAACACCCGCTTGACGAAACGCTTGCAAAACAACCTGGTGCCAAGTAGTTCTCAAGAAACCCAAAAAGCCACTATTGATGCCGACCTACAGGGAAGTACAACATCTGAAGTTGATTTCTTATTTCCCAATGCTCCAAAATCATCAAACTTGCATGGTTGTAAGGCAACTCCAATGCCCCCCACACAATCATCTAGTCATGAATTTTCTTCATCAAGCCCCAATCCTTCTGGTGAATTGTATGTAAACCAGACCATAGTAGAGAAATTTAGTTTATCTGAACAATATGGAAAGCTACAAAGTTTATTGGAGCAACCATTTCAGATGGAGGGGGTAGACGTGGTGGAAGTTTGTGGAGCTAGCACAGACCCTGGATTCCTAGTACCAACTTTTCATGGGGACTTCACAGATGAAGAATCCCAAAATTCATGGGAACAGCCATTTCCGATGGAAGGCTTAAACATGGTGCAAGGTTATGGGGCTACTAGAGACCCTGGATTCCTGGTAAATTTTCATGGTGGGTTTGCAGATGAGGAACTCCGAAGTTCATTGGAGCAACCATTTCCAGTAGAGGGCTTAGACACGGTGCAAGATTATGCGGCTACTACAGTCTCAGGATTCCAGGTACCAACTTTTCATGGGTGCTTTGCGGATGTAGAACTCCACAGTTCATTGAAGCAGCCTTTTCCAATGGAGAGCTTAGACAGGGTTGACGTTTATGGATCTATTCCAATGGAGGGCTTAGACAAGGTGGATGTTTATGTATCTACAAACCCTCAAATTATGGTTTCAACTTCTAAGAGGAAGTTCACAGATGAAGAACTTCGAAGGTTATTGGAGGAGCCATTTCAAATGGAGCGCATAGACACGGTAGAAAGTTTTGGCCCCAGAGACCCTGGATTTACGGTATCAACTTCTTAGAGGGTGTTTTCAGATGAAGAATTCATAACTTTATTCAAGGCTGAAGGTTATGAGGCTACGACAGATCCAGGGGTCGAGATATCAACTTGGCAATGGGGGCCCCAAGAGGACACATATTCATGTGCTTCCTACTATTTGTGGCAATAATTTCTGTTTGTATTTTTCTTATGGAATCGCTTACAATTTTTTTCTTTGCACTTATATGTGGGGATCCTTACAATTTTCTCTTTCCACTTATGTGGGTTTTCTTATAGCTTTTCTTATTTATTTTGTATGTTTTCCTCTGAGATATAAGAAATTTGTTGTGAAAATAGGTTGTAGATATATGCATACATATATATTGAAGTTTTGCTTAATAGAGTATGAATAATTCTGCAATAAGAACATGCATATAATATCTTTTAATTTAATTAGATCAAGGCAAAAAAACTATTGTTTCCAATAATCCTGGAAGCGATGTTTGCCAAAGAAACAGAATTTATCGTTTGTGGTAAATTAAATGACTTAATTAACTCTGAAGAAATGCAACCATGCATAGATATAACACAAGTGTGACATGCATGTAGTAGAGAATTACTGGAGATACAGGAGGGGAGTTAACTCGGATTTCCTAAAATATAAAGTTAAATAATAATAATAGTAAACAATAAAACCCTCAGAGCCCGGTGAATATCAGGAAGAACAAATTGGTTTTGTTGGTGTCTAAACTCATATGACTCCGAATTAGAAGAAGAAGTATATAAATTGCAAGTTGAATTACAGTTTAGACGTAATTGAAAGGGATGATGAAAGGGGATATTGAGGCGAGCTTATTCGTAGTTTCTTTTTCGTAGCTCTGAATCTCATTTCATCCCTCCTTTCTTCCTGTCTTCTAAATCATGGCTTCATCCAGTGATCCCTCTGCTTCAATCAACAACACCTTAACGGTTGAAGAGATCAGCAACATCATCCCCACTTTGACCCATCAACTCTCCATAGCCAAGACCACTATTCTCCCTCCCGCATCTACCAACACCGAGGATGGAGTTGAAAATGGTAGCGTTCGAAACAGTGGCCCAGCCCCAGAAACAAATGGCAACAGTAAGAATAACGATAATGACTGCCCCACCGGCAGTGAGGAGGATAAAGAGAGGAGAAAACGAAAACACTACGGACAAATTCGGTTGCTGGAATTTTCAGTTGTGCAACTGCGACAAGGACAACATTGGTAACGGCCGAGAAGGCCAGAATAGCAATAGCAAAAATCACAGTAATGGTAACGGTAGTAATCTGCAGCAACTCCAGCTTCAGCTCCGCACAAAATTGGAGAAGCTAGTGAGAGATCTCGATTTCATCAAAAGAGCATTCATCAAACTCAGAGATCTTCAAGGTTTTATGAGTATTCAATTCATGAATCTTGATAAGATTTGTTCTAGCGTAAATCAAATTCCCAATGGTCCCCTCCCTACCAAGCAACTTCAATCCAAGATTCGTTGACTCAACGAAATGGTGTAGAAATTAAAGCTCCAGATACCTCTGCCGCATAAAATGTCTGTGGCAAACCCTTTGACTTTTGGGCCTCAAATTAGGAATGATATGAATGCACGTAACGTGACTGATGAATTGCTTAAGTTACACGAAGATAAAAAGTTTAGTTCTTATTCTGCATTCAAAGATTTTCTAGAGAGTTTTGAGATGCTTGATCCTCGAAAGAAGTTGTGTTTTGCGGTTCTTTCCGGAGAATGCAATAGTGAAGAAAAGGTTGTTAACATATTGGTGGATTAGGGAGGGCTTTGTGGAGCCTCTAGATGTAGATGTTGATGAAGAAAAGATTGCGGAGGGAATGGCTAAGGAGATTCTGAAGGATTTCATGGTGAAGGATTTTATTGAGTCCCAAATCGAGAAGGGGAGATTGGTGGAGTTTGGGATGCACCTATTGGTCCGATATATAGTGATTAGTCAAGCGGTAAAATGGGGTTCTTGAATTTTGATTCTATGGGGAATCCCACTGCATACTTTTTGTTGTGTCAAAGGGCATGTTTGGTGAATCTGAAGAAGGATCATCTAGGAAGGCCTTAATGGATATTCCTGAACTGAATCTAGAGAAGCTGATAACCTTATTCAATTTTAGTGATCAGTATCCTGATTTCAACGTGGAGTAGAGTGGTTTTTGAGGATGAGAAATTTAATTTTCTTTCTCTGGGAAGGTGGCAGAGCCCAGTCATGCATCATATTGAGCTTGATGGCATTGAGTTCTTAAGGGGTTAGAGGAATATGAAGCGTCTAAGGATTGTTAGCCGTCAAGGTATCTCTAGAATTAGTGAGCTTCCAGATTCCGTTTGCAACCTTTCCAATTTGAGGATTATGGACCTTGGTGCTTGTCACAATCTAGAGAGAATTCCAAACAATATAGGCCAGCTCAAGATGCTGACACACTTGGATTTATCAGAGTGTTATCTGATAAATAACCTTCCCAAGAGGATTGGGTCGCTCTCAAAACTCCAAGTCCTTAAGGGGTTTGTAATTAGGAAAGTAAAGCTAAGGAGTGCATGTACTATTGATGATTTGGCAAAACTGGGGAAGCTGAGGAAATTGAGCATTAGACAAGTAAATTAGGACTTCCCTACTGAAGAAGAGCTAATTGCTCTCAATCGTCTTGTGAAACTTCATAAGCTGATAATAGGTTGGGAAGGGAAATCTGTATAGGGCAATTGAGAAAATGAGTCTGAGCAAGACAATGGTGTGGTAAAACCAATTAAGATGGGCACCGGGAATGCAAACCACCACAGCAATAGCAGAAAGCAAAACAATGGTGCAGCAAGAGTAGCAACTAACGCAAGTGCAAGCAAGAAATTGGGAAGAGCACCTGTAATAAAGCAAGGCACCGGGTTGATGCGGCCTGAACCTCCAACAGATTTGGAGAAACTAGATCTCCGATGTTTCCCTATTACTGAAGCACCTCATTGGGTGGTGCCTCACAACCTTAAGCTCCTCAACAAACTCTACATCGGAGGAGGGAATCTCCATAATTTAGGTCAAGCTCAAGGGCAGAACAAATGGCTAGTTAAGATACTACGGCTCAAGTTCTTGCGTGAATTAAAGCTGGACTAAAGAGAATTGCAAACGTCATTTCCCGAGTTCATTATATGGAGAAAGTTAAATGCCCCAAGCTGACTCTTCCCATGTGATGAAACTGAAGTGTGGCTGAACAGAAAAATGATATCAAAGCAGTCTTTGGAGGGAGAAGTGAGATTTACTTGGTCTTTCCTTGATGTTGGACCCACATAACCAAAATTATTGTATATTTTTCGTGCAAATATTAGATTATTAATTCTTTGTATGCAGTCTTCGATGGATTTATGGATTTTTTCAGAAGTGATGGCATTTGTTTTGCCTAAACTAGAAGTATAATTACATACTTTCTTTCTTCTTTTTCTTCATCATTTTTATCTTTTCTTTTTTTCTTCGTTATGTTAGAGTGAGATTGTTGTTGGACCTCTTAGGGCAATGCCTCCCCGTCTGAAGGTAGTCAATACTTGTCTTCGCTTAATACTTTACTTTCCTCCGTGCCTGGTGAACAAGTAAATTTCATAATGCTTCTTGTTGGTTATACAGAAAGTGTTGCCGAACTTTTATATCACATATCATAAAGGGAGCATCACGGATAGAAACATAAAATTGCAATAACAATTATTGCCTCTGTTTTTTTGTCTAATGTTTCTTAGACCCACAGGCCGGAACAGGTTAAATTGATAAATAGTCAAATATTCATGCATATATAAATTGAATCATGGAAAGATCTAAAAACATTCCTTGAAATAACCATTCAATAATCAACTTTAAGATAAGTTGTCTAATTGTTTTAAAAATTTCCATTTTCTTACTAACAGAAGGCATTAAGACATGAGAGTGTAAAAACTAAAAAGGGTTTGTGAGAAAAGATTCTTTGACCTGTCCAATGGCAACCTCGGACACTGGCCTAGCTCATTCACCTGTCTGTTCCTTCTTGAATTACCACCAAAAAAAAAAATTAAAAAAAAAAAAAAAACAAAAGATTTTAATCATTTGATGATGGCCATCATTTTACTTTTTGTTCATGCAGTAACCTATAACTTTCTAGGCTGAGTTGATGTATTAGTCAATCAGGAGAGCAGGACTAACTGATGAGAAGGGTAGCCACAAACTGAGGAAATTGGCGTTGTGACCTGATGTACAAGTAGATGCTTACAAACACATTCCAAAAGTGTTGCTTGCTGCTTCATCTCAAAGGCGTTAAAGTTCTAACTCCATATTTATCTACAAGTTAACGTGAATTTTGTAATATGCCTTAATACAATATGAGTGGCATTGAAGGAATTGAAATGGTTTGATGAAGTCTAATAATTGGAGTTAGAGAAAGAAGCCTAAAAGGAAGCAGAGCAAGAGCTGCTCACAAGTGCATTTGGTCCTTTTCTCTGATTAACTTGGAAGGTTTAAGTTCTGGATTCTGTATACCGTTCTTTGCTACTCAATTAATCCAGATAAGCAACGGATAATGTGGTAACCATTTAATTATGGATATCAATTGGAAATAAAACTAAAAAGAGTTACTGCGCCCATTTATCCAGAGAAAATTACAAGCAAATACAGAGACCAAGACTGGAGAAAAAAAAATGAAAAATTAATTGCTGTATATTGATTAGACTTCTTGGCTGATATCACTAGGCGTGGCTTGCTGCTGTTGCTTCTCCTGAATTTGGTCTGTCATAATTTGCCCCATCACTTTTGCAGCTAAGGGAAGACCAGCACACTTCAGTTTGATTTCCTTTTTAAGATCTTCCACATCTGATAAATCGAATGGTGTACCATCTTTTTCAACTGCATTTTTGAAAATCAAGCAGCAACTCTCTGAATCTGAAAGGGGTAGAAGGTGATGTAAACTTTTCTCCCCAACCATCATTTTTTTTATTTCTTCATTCCTACTAGTCACAATGACCCTTCCACCATCACCTTTTGGTAGCCCATACCCTAGGCGTTCATGCCATTTCTTAATAGGAGTCAAGCAAGAATCCAAATGCCAATGCCACCAATCTCCTTCTCCAGCATCATCCAGCACAATAAGATACCTCTTGCCCTCTAGTTCCAGGTGAAGTGCATAGACTAGAGCTGAAAGGCCACGTTTCCTGGAAATGGAATCAATTACCTCACCTTCATCTCGAAGGTCAGTCAACATTCTTTTGACTATCCTCATCTTTTAGTTTGCACCTTGACTAACCCTCCTAGCTATGCATACCAAAATCCTGGAAAGGAAATGACTTTTCACCTCTTTTCCGGTGAAGATCACTCGGTAAAGTTACAAAAATTTTGACAATTAATTCGAGTTAGGAAAAGACTTAGGTACATGATTATAGTAATATCTTATTTACCTTTTTTAAGTTTATATCCTATTTACAAGTAGAAAAAATGTTTAAATTAAATATTTAATTAAGAAAATATTTGTTCAACTAGAAAATTGAACTATAAGAGGATTTTGATTACAATATATTATAATTCTTACAAATTGTATGAATCTTACTTAGAAAACAGAGCATAGGAACATTATATAAGAGAGTTTAATTAGTTCTATAAGTTTAGTGCATTATATCTTTTAGAGTTGAGAGATCATTTCTTGTAGCAATATTTTTTAGAGTTGAGAGGTTTTTTCTCACCAAATTCTATTGGGATTATTCTAGTGAATTGTTGTTATCTCGTGGATATAAGCATATTATTGAATCACAAAAATCTTTGTGTCTTGCTATTATTTTTATTGTTGTTTTTGTGATTGATTGTTATTTGACTTGTAATTAACAATTTCGAATGGATTAGTTGTCTATATTATTTATAAATTGTGCTTCGTATTTCTTAGATTAAATTAGGTTAATCAAAGTTTACTTTATCGGCATCAACCCCAAATTTTCAACAGAAGTTTTGCCTTTCCAATTCCACTCACCCGCGGAGTAGCAGTTGGTCAAAACTGATCCTTACTATGTAGAAGTAGCTTTTCAAGTGAAATCGCTTCATCATTGATCCCATGAACCTTGGATTCATCCACCAACTCATATGTCCACTGAGAAATATCTTCCTCCGTTGATGAGCTTGCTTGACCATTTTTAGGTTGTCTGGTGCTCCCACTTTGACCTGCCTCAGCATCTCTGACTTGCCTGAGCTCCCGCTTGACCTTAGATAAATTTCTTTCGATATGATACAGGGTCAACAACTCCTGCGGAGAGTACCAGGTATAGTCTAACATTCAGACAAAACATTGTTGATGAGGTAAAGCTTTTCCCTTCGTGAATTCTTCTCATCTTCTGTTAAGGAAGACTTGAACTTATCTTGAAGCAACTTTTTTATGTCTTGAAATTGTTTATACCAGCAATCTAGAGCCACTCTTCTCAAGGCCACTGCTCAACTTTTCCATTAGGTAATTTTCAATCTCCATAGCCATACCATTCAATGCTTACTCAGAAAGTTTGGACGGCGTAAGATTAGATAATCTATGATGAAGATCAGTTAGCAGTTCAGTGCTTACTGCTTTAGCATAGTAGAAACTAATTCTAGTTAAAGGAGGAGTTTCACTGGACGCCCCTGAGGTTTGGTAAGATAACACTAACACCCTTAAGTTTAACAAAACCTATTATAAACTACTAAAATATCCCCAAGTCGTCATTTCTAAAAATATTTTTAGTAGATCTATTTTTCAATTTTTTTAGTTCTTTCTATTAAGTTTTTATTTTCATTAGAAAATTATATTCTCTATAAATTTAGATAACAAAGATAATAGCTTAGGGGTATCTTACTCTCTTAAAAACTATAGAAGAGTGTCAATATTAATTTATGAAAGGTTTGAATTGTTACTTTATTAGATCAAATCTCAGGGAGTCAATGTCAAAACCAAATGGGTCTAATTGGAAGAAGTTCATTAACCAATAAAGTAGGCTATTGGCTAGATCTAGAATCTGGGAATTATGCTTTATTTGTTTCTCTTATCTTTGCCAGAAATGAATTATAGTAATATTATTTTGCTTGTATAGTAATATTATGACCTAATACAGCTTTTTTTATGAACAGCAGCAGAGGGTTCTAAACTTCTACTTGATATATTTTAATGGTAAGCCAAACTAAAAGTAACTTTAATTTTTCCAATTTGTTTTAAATTATGGTGGTTTGACTTTTTTTGCCCACTTCCTTTCCATCAATGCCCTCCTGCTTAAAATAAATTTTGCCAATATATAATTATGAATGTGATAATCTCCATGAGTTGACACCTAAATAACAAGTTGTAACAGTCAATTGTGCCAATGTGTTTTACTCTAGTTTATAGCATATTTCCTATTGTCCAAATAACAATAAAGTTAGTTTTATCAACTTTTGGAACCACTATCTTATGAATATATTGCCAAATATCATATGTAAGAATCTTCATTTTATACAATAATAATCATGAATTGACTTTAATCCTTTTTGGAGTTGATTTTTACTTTAAATTTGTTCATGTTTTCACCAACTGAGCTAAGGAACTTGCTAAATGTGGGAAGACACTTTCCCATTCTAATATTAATCTAACAATAGTTCTAATGCTCTAAACTTTTTCGAACCCTAAATAAAAGTTTCCATATAAAAACGGAATGAGGGTTAGAGGGCCTACTAGAGAAAGCCCACGCCAAACTAAGGCAAAAAGATTGGTCTGAGCAGAGGACCTCAAGCAGTTGAGGCTGCAACCTTAGCTAGAGTTCGGCAGCTGATTTCCAGATAATGTTATCAAGGTTGTCTGGTAACAATTCAGTCTCTCTCATGCGACACAATCCAGCAATTTGATTTCAAATTCTTGGAAAAACCACTAGGAGCCAGCACTCAATTTTAGCAAACTGTATCCTACTAGTAAGTTCCTTGTTCAGTTGTTCTACTCTTCACTGGCACTGTTGTATTGCCCTCCATACTACTTCAATAATCGTACCTTTCGTAACTCAGAACAAACTATTGCATCACTGACACAAGAGGAGAATATACGCTGCACTAGAATACATCATTGTTTTACTTTTCTCTTCCTAATCCCAGTCTTTTTATCTTGCAGATTGTGAAAACAAATTCCATCCCTTACTAATCATCTCTTTCTACATCTTCTGAAGAAACTGGAACCGCATCTTGTCTAATACTGGGTTGGACTCTAATTCTTGGACCACCATGTAAAATGGTCCTAAAAGATAATTTTGATGTTGCATTGATATCCGCATATCAGAATTATGAATTTCTGATATCACTTCTAAGGTCCACACTAGGCCAAAACTTAGTTCAAGCCTTCAAGGACCATTTACCTACCCAAAAGTGCCTTAATAGTTCTATTGCTGAACATACTTCGACCCAAAAACCTTCTGTCAAATCTATCCCACCCAACAAACAACCATCCATCCGAGTTATGTCGTTAAACCAAAAATAAAAATAAAGAATAAAAAAACAAGATCACTACTCGTATGCTTCTCAACTTTCTTTCATAACACATAAATGGGCTTCTATCTTCGACAAAGATGCTACAATCTTCAGGAAAGCTACGTTCCTTGAACGCTGCTTTCTCTCTCTTATCCCCACAAACGCACAATAATAATCTTTGCCCACCAATTAATTTATATGATTATAGCCATTTTTATAGTTTTGTTCAATTTTTTCTATGCGTTGACTATAAAATGTAATTGATTTAGTGCCTTCCCAAGAAATCGTTATCTTATTGAAGCATTTGGTTTTCCCTCGCTGCTACCAAGCAAGGGACACTGAGACATAACCAAACTTGACCCAAAATAAAAGCACAAAACAGTAATGGTAGAATTCACATGGAAGCCGTATCCTGCCTGTCCTTCATTGTACCAATTTATTTTTCTCTTTTTTCAAAATTTTTCCTGTTTTCTTGGCTGTGATGGTGAGTGTGCCTTAATCTGAGCCTTCAGTATCTTCTGCTTCAAATCATGCCCATCCATATGCATCTCTTTAGGTGGTAAAATGTTTTGCAACAGGGACCAATTTCTTTGCCTTAGTATAACGATCAACACCGTTGAATACGAGAAAGCTGAAACCTGCTTTCACTGCAAAAACCATTAATTTTATGCCGCTTGATTTCTCTCTTTTCTGGCATCACAGTTGCAGTGGTGCTGGTGCTACTCTGGCTTGGTGGTTTGGTGTAGCGATAATCCAGAACACTTATTGGAGTTCTTGTGCTTGACACAGTTTCTAACATTGATTCGTACCCCTCCATCACCACCATTTCTTGCATTGCTTCAAAACACTTTAACAGGTTCTCCTATACATAAAATGACCGTATATGTCAGGTAAAGAGAAAGTAAACCAAAATATGAGACACTCAGAATATATAAAACTACTGATTACTTGTTACTTACTTCATTTACATATTCACAAGATGAAATCGAAGTCTTGAAAGAACGGAACTGCAATGGGAACAGCTCATGAGACGACAGAAGAAGTGCTGAAGCTGCAATAACTGATGGCTTGAACTCTAGTAACTTGATATCTGGAACAAAAACAAGATTTACGAATCAGGGTTTCAGTTATTTTTCACAAAACTAACAAAATTAATGTGTTTAGTCTCAATACCGTTATGAGCTTTGAAGATGATATCTGTAGCTCGATCCTTGAGAGGTTGAGTCAATGGAGGATCTTTGAGTTCAAATGAAGAAATGAAGAAGCAGAGAAAGGAGAAAGGAGTTATTGATCTCATTCTCCAATTTAATGCATCAAGAATGAGAAGCTCCATTCGTTGGATCGTTTGTGCATCAAAGATGAAACCTTCTTCACTCTGTTTCATTTGTTTTAACAAGTTGGGTGAGTTGCTATACCATGGTCAATGCTTCAAATATATTTGATTTAGCATACAGTAACAAACGAAAATTAAAGACTTTACGTGAAATTTAGAGAGTGAAAATTGGGTGTTTTTCATCTTTGCAGCGAGAGAAATGCAGGAGGTTACAAGAAGCCTTAGAATCCATGGCTTCCCTTCCTGCGAAGACAAGTATAATCAAACTTTAACAGGGTGTTTGCATTTCCACAACAGGCAGAGATGAAACAGAGCGCAACGAAATATATATATATATATATTTGGGGAAAAAAGATACCCAAAAGGACAAGTTTTTTAGTTTTGTTTATGTACCGGAATTTCTTTCCTCGAGATGAACCGATCGAAGTAAGTAACTGCCAGGTAGGGAATGGATGGCTCAAAGTTACAAGAAAATTGTGCCTGAACAGTTCAAACAAGTTACAGCCAGAGACAAGAAAGTAAAATCAAAAGGAAATTAAGAGCAAAAGAGAACCATAAAAAATTATGGCTCTAATTTCACCTGCAAAATGAGAGAGACAGCTTCTTGACGAAAGGAAACATAAAAATCAGTCACTTTTAAGCATTGAAAGAGGTTTTCTGAGGGCATGTGATCAGATTCAGAGGCAAAGAGATCGAGGATAGGATCTGAATGTTGCTCCTCCAAGCTTGTAAACGGATTCTCAAGGTCAAACTCCATCTTTCTCTTCTGGTTTAGTAATGGTAGGAGAGGTTATGAGTGAAGAGGTTGCGTTTTTTAGTAGAGACTGAGGATAGTCAAGAAGATGAGAAGGCAAAAGACATAATGTGAGAGAGAGAAATGGCTTGCAAGATAGTGAGTAATTATTATGGTAAGAGAAGCTTCGCTTTCTGTGCAGAAAAAAGAAGCTCTGTAGTCTTCAACTTCACTTCTCAGTTTTTCTCAGTTGAGCAGCTGCTCCATTAACTTATATATATGTATGTTGGTCCCTGCCTCCCTGCCTTTCTCCCTCCCTCTTTCTCTCTTTCGTCTTGGAAAAGAAAACAAGAATTTAAGAATGTTTCACTGTTCTATTATCTTAAATTAAATAAAATTTTACATGCATTAATATAATAAATTTTTGCCTTGCTGCATAGCAACATTTTCGCTAGAAATATATGATTACAACACTATTAATTTCTGCACAATATCAACTTTTTCTTCCTGAGAAATACAATAAAAATTTAGCAAGTGACGCCCCCAGATTTTACTTTACTTTCTTGAAATCATTATATAATGATATATTAATTGCTTTAAATACAATATTCAAAGATTCTTTTCTTCCTTTTCCTTTTCTAACTTTTACTTCCCTGTTGTTTACCGCAACAGTTGATTAATTTTATAAATAGGGCAGTTGACAAGTTCCTTGATCAGCTTTATCAAAATCACATCACATGTAGCTCCCATGCTTCTGTCAGATAAATATACTTGGCATTAAGGTCACTGTCACACTGTCCCTTTAACTGTAAACCCAATTCATCGACCAATTTCATTACTGTTTATGCTACAGAGGTGCCAATCAAACTCAACTCAACTCAAATTGTTATTAAGTCAAAACATAAACAGTTAATAGTAACAATCAGATGCATCCAAGGTATAAGATGTGAAGTGGGTTTGTCATTTGTGAAGGTTGAGGCTTTTTCTGTCTTTTATTCTTTTGTCACAACAGGCATATAAGAGTTCAATGCTTAAGTCAGGCACTTGTGGCATTGCGACATAATTTCTTGTCCCAAATGGTAATGCCCACTTCATTCTTGAACATTGTTCAAATTGGTCCTATGAGGATATTTTCAATTCCCGCCCTCACCTCACAACGTGACAAATGTGTTCATGTACATGTGCAGAAATACAAATCAATAGTTACAGTACATCTTATCCCAACTTGAATCTTAACCATTTGCCATTAAGGCGATATACATAGCAATAGAAAAAAAAAACACACACACACCCCTTAAAATTGATCTAAGTAAATCATCACCCCACTTATTTTTTTTAGTAATACCAAGGGCCCATTTTAACACGTCGGTTTGAGAAGATTTAGTTTTGAACACATATTTTTAAGTGAATTATCATTATACCGTTCGTATCGAATATATCCTAATATTTTAATATAATTTTTAGTAATGCCTAGCACTCACTTATAAGTATTTTATTATAAAATGATAATTTATTACACTTGAATTTTCAAAATAAATTAGAAAATTGATATAAATTTGAATAGATTTGTCTTATAATAAAATTGTACTTTTTTTAGATATGAAAATCTAAATAAATAAATAAGGTATAATATTTTTAATAGATTTATCTTATTACAAAATTGTAATTTTTTTATATATGAAAGTTTAAATAAATTGAAACAAATGTATAATATTTTAATAGATTTGTCTTATATGAAATTGTTTTTTACATATGAAAGTCTAAAAAAAAAAAAATACTATTTTAATATATTTATCTTATTATATAATTGTAATTKTTTACMTSARAGTTTAAATAAATTAAAAAATGGTTATAATATTTTAATAGATTTTGTCTTATTATAAAAATTATATTTTTTTTACAAATGAAAGTCAAAATAATTTAAAATAATATTTTTATAATAAGACAAATCTATTAAAATATTATACCCATTTTTAAACTTATTTTGACTTTTGCATATAATAAAATATTATTTTATAATAAGATACATATAAGTAGAGATTAGGTATTACTAAAAATTCTATAAAAATATTATGATATATAAGATATGAAGGGTATAACAGTCATTAACCAAAAAATATGTGTTTAAAATAACTCCTCTCTCTCGAAAGGAAGTGTTAAAGTGGGGGTTCGTTATTACTAAGAAAAAACAAGTGGGATGGTGGTGTTACTTAAATTATAATTAGGGGTGCGAATTTCTTTTCCCATATAACAAATGAATGCTGATCCTGAACATGTACTCTCGGATAAGCTGTAACATCCAATTACTTCGATGAAGCTGGACCAAAAATATGAGTTACGAAAAGGTATGTATGTGGTCGGTGGTCCCTGAACAGAGAGAATGGCGCGGTGGAGATATATATCCTCTATAGCGACACCAGGACAAGCCCCTGTTACATTTAGAGCCGAAATACCATAAAATCCACAACTAAAATACATACTCAGACTTGCATGGTTATTGTACGTAGCTTATTAGCTGGCACGCCCAGCTTTTCGTGACCAACGTTTCTTGTTCTTTCTTTCAAAAACTTTTATCATAACTTTTACGTCAACACCCTTCAGTCTTTGTTTATATTTATATATATTTCTTTCCAGTTTCTTATTCAATTAACTGAATCAGATTCAGTATTGTTTAATAGTTCTGACTTTCTATTGCTTCTTTTACACTTCCTTTTCTACTTTCTTCAACTTGCATACATACTTAAATCGACGCTGCAAATGCAATGCAATCGCGCTTAATTAATTGAAATTTAAAAAAAGTTAATGAGAACTAACTACCCATGATCTTGACTTCTTGATCAGATAGGTTACAGACACTACGTGTCAAGCTGCCACCGCATCACGTCCCATCATATCGGAGATGGATGGAGTAAAGTCTCTGCCTCACTGGGGCCACTGTGGCCATCTGATGGCTCCAGAGTTTGGCAAGTACCGCTACATGTGAGTCATGTGTGAGTGATAAATGACACTGTATGGTAGGCTCCTACCTGACCAATATCTGATTAAGATTAATGTTATGTCTTTTCAGGCAGAGCAAGTCATATTTGGTGGCCTTTCCTCAGCGATAAACCACATAGGGTTGTTACAACAATTTATTTAATTCTTTCTAACATAGACAGAGATAGGGCGTAATGTTATAACCCCACCACTTTCAATGGCCTCAGATTCCTGGAAATTTCCCAACCTATATGATAGTTATACTTTCTGTTGTCATATAAATAATTTGAGATTCAGCCCTCCGTACATCATCAGAATAGTTGATAGAAAATCAAACAAATGTTAATAGCACAACAAAAATTTTTATCGAAATAATTTCAAATAATACCCTTATATTTTGACATAATCTCAAATAGAAAACAAATTTATCATTTTCATCAACAAGACCCCTGAGGTTTGCTTTTTTTAATCAAG
>JANLJB010030523.1:6800-26163 GCA_026212285.1 Bursera cuneata | reverse complement strand
CCAAGTTCATCAATAGAATGGATTATGCATCGATCATCTACGAATAGGAGGAATTCAGTGTCCCTCAGCCTTGGAGAGTGAAGATGCAACCCCACAGCAAGGTAGCTTCAAGGAGTTGCAATGGTCTAAGGTGGGTTTATATCAAACAAAAAACCAACCTATGTAGGTATTACATGGTCTTAGCAGTTCTACAATTGCAGATCTTCGCTAGAAGTTATGGAAAAACCAAATTTAAAAATGAATGAACGAAAATGATCTGCTCAAGCTGTCAATTTATTTGTAGATTTTATCTTAACCAAAAGTCTTGATCATGTTGATAAGTTATATAAATTGACACAAAAAGTAAATAATGAAATGGTAAGAGAAATAAATCAATACAAACATGTTCACAAGAGCAAAGCATTTGCAGCTATTAACCAGGAAACTTATCACACTCCTGATTAGTGATAAATGGAACACTTGGACATCCTCATCGCCTTCCATCTGCCACAGACTCTGTAGAGAAGAGGTGCTTCACTCGTGAAAGAACTGAATCATGAGCAGGATCATATGGGTGGTCCTTGGAAGGGATCTCCAAGATTGCTGGAACTGGCTTATTGTAGCTGTCAACCAAGAACCTTATCATGTTTGCAACCTATATAAAACAGAAAAAGTTTGAAAGTTTGAACAGAAAAGTTTCTTAATTGACAACTAATTTGAAGACAATATAAACGTTGCATAAAATACATCCATGCTTTACATTAGAGATATAGAAGTCAACAACCAAGGTACCAAGGAAATTCCATAACTTCCCACAAGAGCAATTCCCAGTCCTACAAGGCATTTGGAAACTACGCTAGCATACAACAAGCTCATTCATTTAAGGATTTTAACAGTCTATTGCTCCCATAACAAGTTGTATTACTTAACCCAATACCAAATGGTTTGTCAGTCCTTTATTCGCACCTACATGCTCATTATTGCATCAAAGCATGTGAGAACTTACATATTGGCTGATTAATACAATAGCAATGTCATCCTTTGTTGTAAACTCTTTGAATGCATCTTCAATTGCTTTCACCGTTGTTTCTGAGCAGAAATGTCGAAACAATTAGCATGTAGAATTAGCATCCATATGTTTTGCTTTAGAAATTTACAAGAGTGATAGGAGTTCACTAAGGAGTTGGATAAATGGGACAAGAAACTAGTTTCATTGGCCAACAGGAAATAACTGCATCAACTTAGTCTGACTTTCACTGATTAAGATCATATCATAATTTGTTTGATCCCTTGCAATGATACAAAAAGAACTAATTTGAGTTCATTTTAATTTTCATTTAAAACACTTTAATGGCCTCCTAGCATACTGCCAGATTCATTCATTAGAGGTCATCCTTTACAGCCATGACACAATCTGAACCAAGTAAAATCTACTGCAATAATGGTCCTTAATTAACAGTTGTATATCACCCTGATGGAAAACCATTGTTCAACCTTTATGTATATGAGCCTTGAGATTTTATAAGGGTTCCAGCTGCAGAATATTGCAAGAAAGTACTTAAGATTTACCAGAATCCAATTCTTACAAAAGGAAAAGAAACTTTCCAATGTTCTAAGTGATTTTTTGACTAAATATTTTGGAGGAATCTGATATGGCAAGCAAAAAGCTCAAGTTTTCTTCTCTTTGCCCCACCTCACCTTTGTTCTTCAAGTAGATGGTGGATCTAGTTGGCCCAAAGTTCTTTAAAATATTTTTTAAAGAGAAAACAAGCTACCACCTTAGCTTAAAATAGGAAAATCTACACAAACAGAGAATTCTTGAAATGACTATAAGCTAGCTAGGGCTTCAAATAAAACTGTATAAATAATCCTAACAATGCAAGTTTCAACATTCAAGCATCATCAAGACCTAAAAACATACTTGAATCGACAATAAGATAGTTTGTCTTTCTCCGCAAGTCAACATTGCCCACTCCAGCCAGCAAAAATCCTGTAATAGTATCCTACAAGATAAAAGATATTCATCAAAAGGGTCTTCTAGAGGCATGGAGTGCTATACAGTAAAACCTCTCTATAGTGATACTCTATATAGGAATAACCTCCATATAGTCATAAAAAATTATAGTCCCAATTTGGGCCAGTTATAACTGAGAATAAACTCCACAGTATAATAAGTTATGATTTTTCTAGATCCCATCTTAAGGAACTTGCCTCCACATAGTAATAATTATTTGTAAATTACAAAAATATATGCTATATTACATAAAAGGTTTAAGATGGAATAAAATATTTTCCTAAATTTGTTTAGGGCAATGATTTACTTTTTAGAGTTGTTACCACATCTCTGAACTTGCGAGTACGTAATAACCCATCAGCATAAACACCTTCTTTTATCAATGTCTAAAAATTAAATTTGGCATGCTCCATTAATTAATTATTAATGGAGTGCATACTTTACCTCTACAACACTTGCACTAAGTCACTTGCACTAAGGTAACTAAATCAAAACAATAATTTTTGTAACTACTCCTCTATTAAGTTATAACCTCCTCGTGGTAAGAAAATTAGTTTGGTCCCAACATTATGACTATAAAGAGGTTTTACTGTATATTTATTGTGTCCTAAACTAGTATAGCCTGCATCATGCTTCAAGATTCTATACAAGAATCATATAGCACAAAGACACAAATGCATGAAGGAATAAACGAATATGTAATATTTTATTTTCAATCTATTTAGTCAAGAACTCACAGCAAGTTTCTAAAAACAATGATGATTAGGATACTTTTCCAGAGGCCAGAATCATCAAGTTAACAATCATGACAAATCATGCATATCCACCGTCCAAGCATCTGACATGTTTTTTCACCTTACAACAAATCAGACTCACACCTCACATAATATCACTAGTTTGTTCCCCTGCATGAATATAGAGACAACAGAAATAAATGTAGAACTGGTTTCTACAACAAACTATTAACCATTACCTCATCTGCAATCATGGCAATAAGTGCTGAGCTTTTAGTCAGGATCTGACCTCTGCCAGCCATTGTAAATTAAAATAACTGATCTGTGAAGAAAGGGACAAAAAAAAAAATGAAGAATATCAGGAGCCAACATCAAAGCTTATGAGTGACTGAAAACAACAAAAACCACAAATCTTCAAGAATAACCCCTCACAAAATTTTCACTTGCAGATTTTTTAAAACTAAATCTACTCCAATATTTTAAAGAAAAGTTGTATCATTCTCTCTGTGCCTAAATGTATCACAATATTCACAAAGAAGTAAACAAAATTGTACTGAATACTGGAAACTTAATTGTGAAAACTCCACAAACAAGTTCATCTCAACTTCATCTGTACCCCTTTTCGATTGTTGATCATGAAAATTACCCATAATTAAAACCCAAAAGAACATAAAACAATAAGATAAAGTTAAACAAATTTATAATTTTGCACAAGCAAAAGCACTAGAGACCCCAATTACGAAAATTGCTTCTGAATCATGCAATCCCCATATTTTACCACCAAGATCAATATATCAAATTAAGAAATTTCCATTCTTTCTTAAGCTAAAAGAAGAGAAACTCAAAACAACATGAAATCAAGCATCGACAGATTCTGTGTAACCGGTTTATGCGTTGCATCTCAACCAATTACGATACTCAAAAGCTCAAATCATAAGAGTATTAAACGAAGTGCATTCAAAAGCTATCAATAAAACAAAATACGTACCTGTTTCTCAGTGTTTGAAGCTCACGATCCAGAGTTGAGGGGGAGATCAAATGTAAAAGGTTGAGGAAACATATGGGTCGATTTGTGGGTTTGATATGGATTTCAATGTGATCGGGTTGCGTAACCAAACCAACCCAATAGACTCCAGTTTTGTCCGGCCCATTGTTGTTTTCTTATTGAATGATGCTATTTCCCACCACCATCAAACCAAAAAGTACCGCATTTCTTAATTCTTACTATATCCATACAATTTAAAAATATATATATATATATATTTTTTCAATCTCACAAATATATATATATATATATTAAAAATCGTAAAGTTAATATTTAAATTGTTTAATTTTGTAACATCTATATAAAAATTTCTTGATTGATAGATAGATTTATCTTGTGTTAACTCTTTTTATTTCTGCAGTAACAACATAATGAATATTTTCAGCAACACATTGTAATAAATGGATGTTGATTTCTCAAGGATTGTTTGGTTTTGTATATTGAAAAAAGAATTTATTGAAACTATTGATTCAGAATTGATAATAGATAAGTTTTACTATTTGAAGAACCAGAGGGTGCAACTTAATAGTATTTATTATATTTGCATATGTATTACATATTTATTTATTGTATTATATTTTTTTCTAATATTTATTTTTGTATAGAAGATACATTTTGAAGAATAAGGTTCATTATGTCCCCTCTTACAAGGTGTAAATATTTTTTAATTAATAAAATTTTTTCATACCATCGAGGTTTATCTAATATAATAATTATGACTAGTAGTTACTAATAAATAGATTTCATTTTTTTTACAGCAACCGTTTTATTTTCTTTATATAAATCTAAATAATTTATAATAATATTTTTCAGAAAAAATCCTAATATTAATTTGTATTTCCCTAACATAACACCAATTTAAAACTTTATTATTTACAAATTATCATTATTTTAAGTCATATAACTATAGATATCAAAGTCTATTAGTCTTTTACATTTTAATAGGTTGTTAATAATAAATTATATTTGATGGGAATAGTGATGAAGCCAAAATTTATAGCTTAGAGAGATAGAGTTGTGCATGGATGATCTTGTAAAATATATGGATAAGAAATTGATTGTTTTATTTTAAGATCTAGGGATGTTTGCTAGATTTTTGTTCAAAAGGTTAAACATGATTACAAGGGAAAGGGCATATGCAACTCTGATTTCTTTATCCTCAAATTATTTTTTCAATTGTTTGTGTATCCGTTGTATTTTTAAATTATAATGTTCACTTTACAAAACATACTTTACTTACATTGATCCTAAGAATATCGATCAATATATTATATGAACTATTATCTATTTTATTTGTACAATTAGATAACATAAATTTTATATTTTGAACTTAAAATTTATTTTCTCAGTAACCAGTTGATTAAGATTTTATCCTCGAAGCAATTATAAAATCTTATATCAAACAATCAAAAATAATCTTCATATATAGTTTGAATCAGAAAGGAGGGTCATATTAATATAGATAAGAATCCGCGGGTTGGAAAGCTAAATAAACTAGAGTCTTCATCGTTGGCCCTTAGCAAGACTCTTTCATGGCATCTGCCTTTAAAACATATCTAATCAAAGAAGTTGGGCTGGAGTTCTAGAGCTCCGTCACATGGAAAGTTTTCTCTGTTTTGTTTTCCCTTTTTGAGTATTAATATAAGAAAGGGAGACATATTAGGTGTTTTCAACTGGACTGAAAATGCTTATACAAAACCCTTCTTAGTTGTAGTCAAATGAAGGACTCGGTCTACTAACTCCTGCCATTTCGGTCATTGAGGAGGGCCTCGCCCTTCGGAAACAAGGCCTGGAAAATTCCATGGATTTGGGGAATTTGCCAAAATGGTCACATTGGAGGGGGTTTTTGAAAAATAACCCAACTCCAATGTTTCTCTCATTCACCTAGCCTCCAAACAGTAAAACTCCCCTTATACCCCCGTTTTCCGGTGACTTCATTTTTTTTAAAATCAAACTATTTTAAAATAGTAAACACCTAACGAAGTCTCTGTCTCAGTTCACGAACTCTCTCTCAAACTCCTCACTCTTCACTCACGATCCTCACGAACGCCAAAGATGAACCGAGAGTAAAGGAACTGACACAAACGATAGATAACCATTGATACTTAAAGTTTTTTTTTAAGAAAAGAATTACACTTATTTATGGATGTTGTTGTGGATTGTTTGGACTATGGATACTTAATCATTATTGATGTTGTTTAGAGTGTATTTTTGTAAAGAAAGTGTGTTTTGAGTTGTTTGGATGGTAGTTTATAGTGAAAATTCAGAGTGTTGCAGATTGGAGTTTCTAATAGACGGACCGTCATTTTGCTAAATAAGATGAATCGAAATGGAGGTCCGACAGTTATTTTCAAAATGATGGTCCGGACAGTCATTTTCCAAAATGGGGAATTTGGAGGCTAGGTAGAAACATTGGAGCTGGGTTATTTTTCAAAGACCCCACTCCAAATAGGCTATTTTGGCAAATTCCCTCATAGATTTCAAGCAAGACTTCTAAACAATATTTCATCATTCTACAAGACCAATATCACATTAGGAAGCTCAAAAAACACAACTACCCACGAAGACCAAAGTATGATGATATATAACAAATTACTGATGCCACATAACCAATCAATACTAATTATAATTACTCAAAAGATCAAAAACCATGTGTTAGACTGCCACATCTTATAATTTAGTTACTAAATTAGGCATATATACTATTTAATGATAATTCACATGCCCTTCAAACATGATGGAGTTAAAATGAAACTAAGAATACTTATCAATAAAAGAAGAAACTAATTAATAAGATTATTTATAGAATTTTAAAAATTAAACATAATTAAATTGAGTACTTAAGTTTATTATATGTTTATTATTCATCTAAAGACTATACTTGGTTAAATAATCAATTGATACGTAATAACATTTGTTTAACATAACAAATCCTATATAAAAATTAATGTTAAAAAAAATGACATTGATTTTAGAGGTTTTTGAAATTTATATCCAAAAATTTTTATGACTATTTATGCACTAAATAAATGTTTGGTTATAATGTTTTTAATTTTTGCTTAATTCTTATTTCCAATTTTTTCACAACTAATTTCTTTTGTTGTATGATACTTTATAGAAAGTAATCAGTAGCAAGAACTTTAATTTGTAATTGGTGCCCTGACTACATGGTTTTGATATTTTAATATATATACACAAACACTCTAATTAATGTACGATATGGACTTATTATAAATCATATATAAACTTTAAATCCATAGTAATTGAAAAATCATATAATTAAAAAAAAATACACTTTTGGGTATTATGTTTTGCTATTTAGTGTTACTAATTACTTAGCTAACTAAACATAATTTCATAATAAAAACCTAACTCGCAAGTGTACATATCGTGATGATAGTACAGTGGTAAGTATAGGATCAATCCCACATAGATTAGTTATTTATAAATTACCACCAGCTTAAATAAGAAATAAAATATAACTTGATTTGAATGTGATAATTAAAGACAAGAAAATACTAAATAATAAAGTAAAAATGTCCAATACTTTTATGTTCACCTCTAACCACTATCATATCATCAATTTATGCAATGTATATTTAACTGAACTTGAATTAATTTCAGTTATCCGCCTAGAGGGTTTGGTCTACCTCTCTACGAATTTTCTAAACAACGGATTAGGACATGGTCTGTTCTCTAATCCTTTTCATTAACAATGAATCTAGCAAAATATTAGTCTACTAGGTTGCTTATCGATAATGCATATGCACTACGAATTCAGTAAATACATAGACCCTAGAACACAGTATCTATTCTAGATCTCTATGTTGATACTTCCCAAAAAACTATGAATAATTCTCTTGTTACTTGTCATGAATGCAAGATTAGGTCATCTAAATCCATTCATATAACAAACTCATACACAAAGAATAAATATGGTGATTAAGCATAACAAATCAAAGTATAGAGTAACAATTCATATAGAGGTGTATTAATAACCATTCAAAGTTCAAACAAAGCAAAAGTCAATTAATAAAAATCATAGTTAGGGCTTCAATCAAGCCCCAACTAAGAGTTTAACAACTAATAAAAATAAAAAAGAAAATATCAAGAATGAAGAAAAATTCTTGATCTCGAAATTCGTGCAGCCCAGACGCCTTAGGTTTATGACCGCTTTTTCTTTAAATAATTGTAGAAACCTTCCCAAAAGAAAGAGGAGTCTTATCCAATTACTAAACAACCTTTCCTAATTGAGTTTTAGTTCCTTCTTAACTCCAAGTTGCCTTCTAATTTCCTTCTAAAAGTCCATGCAAGAAATAAATACTCAAATCCCATACAAGCTAGGAAAAATTGGACGACAGATTCTGATCGGGCCAACATTAAGGCTTCAAATTTTGGGCTTTGTGGCCTCAAGTTTCTACCTTCAGAAGCGCTGGTAAATTTATAAAATATTAAAAATAAAATATTTAATAGTATTGTAGCATTAATAAATGTCATGCAAGTATAAGCTAAATCTTTGTTACAAAAGCAGGAGTAAGTTTCCATGTCCCGTAAAAGCCATCTCCAACTTTATTGCAATTTTATCGCAAATTAAACTTTGGAGTAATTTATCCACGAATCAGAGTTGAGTCAAGAGGTTTTTTTATCTATGTATTGTCCTCTAAGATCCTTAACAGATTTGTTCCCTCAAAGAGACGCGTCCCCCAAGATTCGAACCCAATACCCTCAAAGGCTATTAGCGTTCAAACCTAGTACCACTAGGCCAAGTTCACACAAGCATGTTATCAACCAAATCCAATTTAATTAATCCTAATTAAATGACCATCCAAGGTTCAAACAACTCACATTTGGATGTGATAAAATACTTTCTTAGATATAGTTAATCCAATCAACTATTCTTACTTACACTTTATGTTGTTATGCTACACAACTCTAATCCAATTGAATTTTATACTCAACACACGAGCACTAAACCAAAATCAACCAACTTGTACAGACAAAAATCAATTGAAATAAAATTTCCTTTCGATTTATTATCGGTTAAGACCCACAATGGCCTAAATTCATTTCAAAATTTTGATTTAGCAAATTAAACAACTTTGGGCCTATTTTCAACTATAAATAGCAAAACTCATTAAACCTTTTAATCTTAGATTAATAGTACTTGAATATTAAACGATTTGGGCTTTATTATTATTCAAGTCCATTATGGGATTTTAAAAACTATTCAAGCCCATATTATTAATTTAAAACTTTTTGGGCTTTATAAAGGTTTTAAAATACATTTGGGCTTTTGTAATGCATTAGGCCCATAAACTAATTTTAATTTTTAAAGCCATTCCAAATTAAAAGCCTTTGGGCTTAAATTTCAAAATTAGACCAATGTTGTATTTTAAATCAAAATGAAGTCCATTAACAAATTTGGTGGGTTTTCCTATTCCAAATTGACCTGTTAGCATTTCTAACACAACATACGTCATAAAGCCCATCAAGCACATAATGCTAATGGCTAAGGGCCAATGGCCTTGTAAAATATATTCTTGATCCATAAGCTTGCCTAAGCCCAATTATGTCCAACCTAATTGGCTTTGGGCTAAGCTTGGTCCAATTAGTGTTAATTAATTGTAATTTGATAATCAGGCTTAATCCAGTGTAATTAAATATGCTAATTATTTTTTAAAAACTCTAAATTTTATAATTAACATATTAAATATGTAATTAAACATAATTAACATCAAATTACACAGAATCACGCCAAATACATGCTTGCATAAATTCGGTCATGGCATGATGTACATCAATTTCATGCTTTTAAATCCAATTAAACATAAATTATACATCAACAAGATATCAATTTCACATATCAAGCATTAGAACACAAAAGCCCTAATCTTTATCATGTGAAATCCTAACATTTTACTCACTAATTTACCCTAATTCAAGCATGCTCTGATACCATGTTGGAATTCCTACCTAGGATAATGCAATTAGGGTAAATTTAAACTTATTTTGATCAAGAATGACTTACAATACTCCAAGCATGTTATTAACCAAATCTAATTTGATTAATCCTAATTAAATGACCATCCAAGGTTCAAATGAGTTACATTTGGATGTGATAAAATACTTTTTTAGACATAGTTAATTCAATCAACTATTCTTACTTACACTTTATGTTGTCAAGCTACACAAATCCAATCCAATTCAAGCATGCTTTGATACCATGTTGGAATTCCTACCTAGGATCATGTAATTAGGGTTAATTTAATTGCATAATGCTAGGTAGGAATTCCACCAGATAAGTGTTTAAAACATTCATTACTAATAAATGTAGATTTAGTGACTACATCCATATGCGTTTAGTGACTAAATTTACTATTTTATGATGACGAATATTATGGTCACTAATTTTCAAAAAATTTAGTGACTAAAATTAAAGTGACAACTACTTTAAGAATTAGTTACCAAAATTTTTGTTGGTTACTAATTTTCTTTTATGATGAGGTTATAGTAATAATTTTGGGACGAAAGTTTTTTGGTCACTAATTTTTATCAATAACCAAATATATTTGCTTTAGTGATCATTTTTGTCATGACTAAAAACCAATTTTCTTGTAGTGAGTGCAAACATGGTTCATAGAGCATCTAATCCTAGTTTTAATGTATACAATCAAGGCTTTCAAAAGCCTCCTGGTCAGTACTTCAAAGGTAGAGGTAGAGACAGATTCCAATGTGGTAGAGGTGTAATTGGAAATAACATTGATAAAGGAGTGATAATTGGAAATGGAGCTGGATTTGGATTCAATAATATACCTACCTTTCAACTTTGTGGAAAAGTAGGCCATACAACACTTAAATACTATCTAGGTATGACATTAGCTTCTAAGGCTCATAATTCACCTCTACCACTGCCACTTACAATGCAACTCCAAGCTCACCTTCACAAGCCTTTATAGCCTCACCTGCTCCAACAACTACTAACAACTCATGGTACTTGGACACTGGATCTACAAACCACATCACCTCTGATCTTAGCAAGCTTTCCATATAGTAAAAGTACATTGGAGTAGAAGTTGTTCAAGTAGGGAATGGTACTATGCTTCCCATAGCTCACACAGGTTCTGGTATCATTCCTATCCTAGGTTCATCTTAGTTACTTACACTTAACAAGATTCTGCATGTTTCTATTATTATTACAAACTTGTTAAGCATATCACAACTTGCAAAAGATAATGACATCCTTGTTGAATTTCATTCAAATAGTTGCATTGTCAAGGACAAGAGCTCTAAGGAACCTTTGCTCCAAGGACTTCTTAAACATGGTCTTTATCAGCTGATTCTGTTAGATTCAATAATAAATTAGTTAGTCTCCTCCTCAACTCACAATTCTTCTAGTCCTGTTACCTTGTTTTTTTTTTCAGTTATTAATAAATGTCAAATAGGTTGTACCACCACTAACGATAATGTGTTATGGCATAGAAGACTAGGTCATCCTCATTCTATAGTTTTTAAGCATGTATCAAATGTTACTCACCTTTTTTCTATTTCTACTTCTACTAGTTTTTTTGTGAGTCTTGCAAATTTGGGAAGCAATGTCATGCTACCTATCATGTACATTGATTAAGTGCAGAAACGTGTATAATTAAGTCGTTTGAATGCATTAGTTGGTTTGTTAATGATGATTAAATACTTAATTATAAACTAGATTGAGGTTAACACGATAATTCAATTGTTGAGTAGTATCATGACATAAAGTCCCCTATTTTGCCTCTAAACTTATAGCAACCATGTTTGATTGATGTATGAAATTTGGATTACAAAAGAAGACATTTGAATAAAGAATTGGGAGGTAGAGTCAAAAGCTTAGCACCACGATGCCAGAAAGCTAAGGCTGTAGCACCTAAAATGCCAAATTCATCTGATTCCAGTGAGCCAACGCTGCGACGCTTAAAAGCAACTGTTGCGACGTCCATATGCAAAGCTGACCGCCACGATACTAGAAAGTGACCGTTGCATTTATTAGATTCCTACCCAAGGATCATGCAATTAGGTTTGAATTAAATACAATTCTTGAAGAACACACTTATAAAACTCCAAGCTTTGATAGTGTGAAAAATGGCCTCTAAGACGCCACTTTTTCTTTCACTTTGGGCCACCACCTCTTAGTATCTTTATCAACTATGGCTAGGTACACCTTGACTCCTTTGAATTAATGATTTCTTGTTAAAGAAATGGTGTGATTTGAAGTAAAAATCACAAGGGAAGGAGGAGGAGAGAATTCCACAATAGCAACCCTAAAATGAGAGAGAAAATGTTGTTTCCCAAACTCATTAATGGTGAATAGTATATAACATGTTTTTAGCCAAGTAATTAAGTCAATATTAGTAATGTAATATTTGATTAATCAAGGCAAAGCATATTCCAAGAATATGCTTGAGAATATTCTTTATAAATCTTAACTAAATTCAATTAGTTTAATTCTTCTCTCTTTTGTCCTTAGGCTTAATTGAATAGAACCAAGCCCAATTGATTGTTTAATGCATCCAACCCATTTTACTATTCAAAACCCAAGACTATTTAGTAATCCAATTCACTAAATGAGCCTATTTACATTTTAAACCCATTTGTAAATAGTATTTACAAATCATTATTCATTCCAGATTAAAGTTTGCTCTAGTAACTCCTATATCAACTCGTCATCGAAACGTTGTCGGTGTACGACCCATTAGGCTTTCCGATATGTTGGCCATCAATCACGTTGTACGGACTATCCGGATGTTTGCATACCAATTTACGAGACCATCTATGATTTACTAGACATGTCTGGCTTCTAGCAAAGTATTATGCCCCTCAATTCTCTAAAAAGATACGTAAATCCTCCTAATCTTTTCTAGTCGTAGTTTCATGTAATTTAGTCATTTGTCAAATGTGACTATGTGGTCTAGGGTTGGAATTTGTCTACCCTAACAACGACAATAATTTAGATTCTCATTTTACACATGATTCTCTTTTATAAGACGTGACTGAGAATAATGCTTATCACTCTCGTATTAGTTAGCATTAGAATAATCGTTGTCGATCCAGTGTGATTTCATTTCTATTAACCCAAAGTAACATATGCCATCTTGACATTACACCCACTGCTAAATAGTTTATAGCACGCCCAACAACAAGTGTATGTGAAACCCTTTAGGATTCCATACAACAAGTGTCAAAACATACCGGTTCTCAAATGAGATGATCATGTAAGTCTCAGGTCTAAAGATCACTTAAAACCTACCATGAGTAGACCTCCCATAGATATTTAGGTAAACTATTAATAAAATTCCTTGTTGGGTCAAGTCCTGTAAATCTGTTTCTGTTCAAAACAGCTAACTGTGTTCCTCTATACACTTATATAAGTATCCAATACTTAAATACATGAGAATTATGCTGTTATATTTCTATAGCCAGTATAAGTGTCATACTAGACTGTCCGTACTGTGGATGTCCTGTCTCGACAGTACTTCGACCAGGAATAATTTAATGATGTTATATTATTTGATATGATCTCTATCTCATATCTAAATCATTCATATACATATCGTAAGGAATTCTTTCATATAATACAAGAATGTAATCCAATCATAAAATAATAAAAGTGCAGTTTCTTTTATTACATAAGTCAAAATATACAATGTATATTTATAATGTGATGTTCTGGGACACAAATAGTCTAACAACGACCTCAGCTCGACGACCTGGTTACAAATTAACGACTTTACCCCCTACTTATTGAAGCCTATATAAATGAATTATTCATTTTGTTTTGAAGAAGGAAAGAAATACATTTGAGAGCTTTTCTTCCTATTTTCATTAGATTTCTCATTTTCCTTTATGTTTAGATTAGATTTCGTGTTAATTCCTCTCTTTGTATCATTATGCTAGGCTATTGCTAGTCCCAAGCTCGGGATTAACCCAAAAGATGGATAAGAATTGTATAGAATGAATGTTTTGAGCTATTAATGATGGTAAGGGTAGGCACGGATAAAATTTTGAAAAGTTATATCCAAGTGATAATTCGCTAAAACCCAAGGATAATGAGTGGGATTTATCATTTCAAAATACAAAACCAATCACATATCTTTGATTAATTTTTAAAACAAAAATCTAAAATTTATAAACAAATACACCCTCTCCGAATTTGGTTATTTTCACAATTAACCCTTAAAGATTAAAAATTAAACTTATGTAAGTTAGGTGTAAAAAGAAATTTATAAATAGAGAAAATCAAATGCAAGGTCCGTTACTTTGTGTTAGGATTTTAAATAATTTATTATTAATATATACTAATAAAATGAAAAAAAGGTGGAATTGGCATGTGCATGTGATGCACAATTGCTCAACTCGCATGTAAAATTGGTTAATCTAATGTCTATACAGTTGTCTAATATCTGAATTGACAGACTAGGCATGTGTTCCATGGTATTATTTAGTATTTTAATAGAAATCAATTTTTTAATATTAGATCTAATCAGATGAGCATTTAATATTTTTTATTAATGGTTAGCCAATTAGATCACATTGTCATTTTCTCCTTAAATTATTTGTAATAAAGTAATATTCAAAGACGTCAAAAAAGCTATCGACAAGACAAACGATAAAATCGTGAAGAGATCCTTTCACAAGAGTTTGTATATTCATCTATTTATCAAATATAATTTTATAATATTATTAAATATATAAAATAAATTTTAATAATTAATAGTAATAATTATCTATTCAATAATATCATGTTAGTTTAGATCATATAAATTAATCCTCAAAATAATTTGAACACTTCCTTCCTGATTACACCCATTAACTAACGTTAAAAGAATGTTTTTAAGTATATATTTTTAATTTAAAAACAATATATATAACCAATATATAATTCATTTTTTCCACCAATTTCTAATAAAAATTTTGTTTGAATTATATTTCATGTAATTAAAATATCAAAGTTAATTTGATTAGTCACATAATTTATTTTAGAATTATAAACATAGTTACTTAATTATTTTATTTAAAAAATAAAAATTATTTAAAAAAAGTATAATGTTATGGTTACAAAGCCTGTATCTTAGCTTTGTATCCTAATTAATATGATATCATATGAATCAATGAATGGTAAGGTAAATACATAAAAATTAAAATAATAAATATTGATAAATTCATCTTATTACTCGTATGATATAATATCATATTGCATAATATTACTATTAAAAGAATGAAGGTGGTTTCCTATAGTTTTACCCTTTAAATATTTCTTTAACATTAAAAATTTTGTATCGATAGATTTTACTCTCAAACAAAACAAGAGTGTTTTCTAGACCGTACTGCTTCTTGTTTGGATAAAAACAACTTATGATAAGATAAGCATTAGGGCAAAAATCATAAGCAGCTAAGTAGAAGCACTTTCCAAGCAGCTTCAACTGGTCCCAACCAAACAGCTTTCACTTTTAATTCGGCTTCCAGGAATTTTCTTCCCACCGCACGTTTCTGGGTCCACCGAGTCGCGGCCACATCTTGCCCACATGACTCGGTTAATGATCCCAAATATTTTCCATCTATCCATTTAAATAACTCAAAAAAAAATGTTGTATAATCTAATAGTTAATAATAAATTATTTAATTAATAATGCAAATCCAGTATACAAAATTATCAACCTGAAGAATATACAATATCAAAATGAAAATAATATTTTTTATTTAGGATAAATGTGGACCTTTCCTTGAGGTTTCAAAAACTATCACTTAGATCCTCTTGGTTTGGAATTGCATTTACCTTCCCTACCTTAGTTTGTTAGATTTATTGGACTCTACTTAACGGCAAAGAAGGTAAGTATCAATTTTTCAAAACAAGAGGGGTCTAAGTAGCCTCTGAAGCCTCGGAGGAGATCAGATATTTACCATTTTATTTATAAAATATTAACGATGAAATAAATAAATGACCAAATCTCACATCCACATGTATAAATTTCCAAGTTTTAAGTAAGAAAAGGATCTAATGAAGTATTCGAAAGAGAGAAGAAAGCATTTCATAAAATTTCTGATCTTGGGGAAAAAAAAAGTAAAAATAGTTTTCACAGCTACTTGGTTCATCAGTTAATCTTTCTTTAAAAAATTACGCTATATATTAAAAAAATAAATCATTAAACAGGAAGAAATATTATATTATCTCATCACTGTAACACTAGCAAACTGTTTCATAACATGCCTATTTTTGGACTGACAATTATATTTCTTCCTAATATTAAGGCAGAATCTATTCTGGGTACAAGCACTTGAAGAAAAAAGTACAAGCACTTTACAGCGTGACCATTTGTGTTCTGATTAGAAAAAATTAAAAAAAAAAATTCACACATTATTTTCTCTCTCTCTCTCTCTCAATAATGATTCATTTAAAATTGATAGCATAGAAGGAAATAAAACTAAAATAATTCGTGGCAGTGTTTTGTCTGCTGTCTCAGCTCGTCTGGTCCTATATATAGGAGAAGCGTTTCTGGCTTCTAAGCCACTGTTATCTGCCTTCTTCTCTCTTGCATTATCTTCTTCTCTTGTAAAAACTCCTCGAGTTACAGTCTTTACAGGTGAAAAATTCTTCTGGGTTTTGCTTACTCTGTTTCAGTGCTCTGTTTTTAAGGGTTCTCGTGTGTCTTTTCTTCCTTTCCTTGCGTTTTTCTTTCGTTTTTAAGCAGGAAAATATAAGGGTATGCGTTGAATTCTTTGTTTAGGGTGCTTTATGGGTCACATTGGTGGAGATCCTCTATTTCATTCCGTCTTTGTGTGGTTGTTCTCTTGTTAAGTTGTTACTGAAAGTGAGAGAAGAGTAGAAGACCGGAAAATATGAGAGATTAGTATGGTCCTTCATGTCTTTGTTGATTTGTTTGATTGGTGTTAGAATTTGTTTATAGTTCCCAAGAGGGAATAGGTGATATTTTTTAATATTATGTTGTTCTTTTCTCTGCAATAAATTATGTGCTTGAATTTTGTTATATTATTGTTCTTCTAATTTTGCTCTTTCTATCTAAATATATGCATGGAACTGATCTTTTTGCGAGTGTATGTAAGGGTGACTTCTTCTTTAAATAGTCTATTGCTTAAACCATGGTGCTTTCCTGAACAATTTCTTGCATCAGCTTTCTTATTTGGTTTTTGGTTTGGTCCCTTAAGGTTGGCCGTTATAGGTAGAAGATAGCATAAATTAGGGCATCTCCCCATGTATCATTATGTTACTTCATTTTATGCAAGCATAAAGTTTTACATTTTTTGAAGTAGTAACTTTGATCCATTCATTCTTGTAAACTCTAATATATTTCTGATCAATTTATTACTGTAGAATGGGCTGCAATGACGGAACCACCTATGGCGCATACACATATCAGGAACTTGAGAGGGAACCTTACTGGCCATCAGAGAAACTCCGAATTTCCATCACCGGGGCAGGTGGTTTTATTGCTTCCCACATTGCTCGGCGTTTGAAGACTGAGGGACACTACATTATTGCTTCAGACTGGAAGAAGAATGAGCACATGCCTGAGGATATGTTCTGTCATGAATTCCACCTTGTTGACCTCAGGGTCATGGACAATTGCTTGAAGGTTACTAACGGGGTTGACCATGTGTTTAACCTTGCTGCTGACATGGGTGGAATGGGCTTCATTCAGTCCAACCACTCTGTCATTATGTATAACAATACCATGATCAGTTTCAACATGCTTGAGGCCTCTAGGATCAATGGAGTAAAGAGGTTAGTTGTTTTGAATATAGTGTTTCTTGGTATTGTTACAATTTGAAACCTCCCATTTAAGTTGAAATTATGGTTCTTGCATCTCATCTTTGAAGTTACTGTGCAGGTTTTTCTATGCCTCTAGTGCTTGCATCTACCCTGAATTTAAGCAGCTGGAAACTAATGTTAGTTTGAAGGAGGCTGATGCCTGGCCTGCAGAGGTCTGTTGCTCTAAGTGGTCAATGAGTGTTGAATCTGCTTTTATGTCAGATTCATAACTAGTGGTTGTAACTAATGATTTTCATTCTTTTCACTTGGGTTTTAGCCTCAAGATGCTTATGGCTTGGAGAAGCTTGCAACTGAGGAGTTGTGCAAGCACTACACCAAAGACTTTGGAATTGAGTGCCGTATTGGAAGGTTCCACAATATTTATGGTCCTTTTGGAACATGGAAAGGTTAGTCCTTAGGTCAAATGAACATTTACATAGATAGATGTTTTTGTTGCCTTCTGGACTTCAATAACTTTGTGGTTTTGTTGTTTTATCACAGGTGGAAGGGAAAAGGCTCCTGCTGCCTTTTGCAGAAAGACTCTCACCTCAATTGACAAGTTTGAGATGTGGGGAGATGGACTTCAGACCCGATCTTTTACCTTCATTGATGAATGTGTAGAGGGTGTACTTAGGTAAGTAATTTATTTAATATTTCATATTTCTCTAAAGATATTTGGTAGTTCTTGTAAAATAAAAATTCAGGTTAGTTAAGTTTTAATTTCAAGATGGTACTTGAACTATATATGAGTTGCTCAGACTCACCTATGTTCAGATATGGTAAAAGATCTGTAAATTTATTCCAGAGATAGTTTGTCTTCTAGTTTTCTTTCTTGGTGGTTGGAGAATTCAGTTTTGAGGATGAATATATTTCTTATCTTATCTTATTGACCAGAATTGGGAAATCTTGTGAAAGAAACAAGTCTCTTACTATGAGAAGAGTGAAAGAGTTTAAAGTGCTTTGTCTTTTTGTCTGTAAGATGTCCTCTGTTTCCTCTTTGGAAACTGGATCAGGATAGAATTATAGATTACATGGTTGATATCCATGAGCTTGACATGGCACTCATAACCTCTTTTGTTTTTACATGAAAAGCTCTAAAACTTGACATATTGAACTGGAGTTTTTGACTACTTCGTTTTAATTCATTCCTTTCACTGATGGACTATCTTGAATCAATGTGCTAAGATTGACAAAGTCAGACTTCCGTGAGCCAGTGAACATTGGAAGTGATGAGATGGTTAGCATGAATGAGATGGCTGAAATTGTTCTTAGCTTTGAGAACAAGAAGCTTCCTATCCACCACATTCCTGGCCCTGAGGGGGTTCGGGGGCGTAATTCAGACAACTCATTGATCAAAGAGAAGCTTGGTTGGGCACCTTCAATGAAGTTGAAGGTACCAAAATATTGAATTTCCCTCTTCTCTTATGATAGGTTTCTCTGTTGCTTCCTTATTCAGGATAAGTTGTGGATACTTATATTAGTTGAATTTAAAATTCGAGAAGTTCTTATTATAAGAGAAATAAGAACTGCAAACCAAGTCTCTTTATTAGTGTACTTATTTTAAGTCATCTTTGACTCATATCAAATCCTAATATACTACAGGATGGGCTGAGAATTACATATTTCTGGATCAAAGAACAAATTGAGAAGGAGAAGACTCAAGGTATTGACCTCTCAATTTATGGGTCATCTAAGGTGGTAGGAACTCAAGCTCCCGTTCAGCTAGGTTCACTTCGTGCTGCTGATGGCAAAGAATGAAGTTGATGATCAATTCAGCTGTTGTAATAGCCCTC
>JANLJB010030522.1:0-26154 GCA_026212285.1 Bursera cuneata | reverse complement strand
TTTTTTTTTCTTCGTTGTTAATGATGCTACTGTTGCATTATTGGTGGGAACTGGTTTAATTGACGTTTCATTCTCATTTGAAGGACAATTAGTTGCATTGTTATGTCTTTGGTGCAGCAGCATGAGGTGTTTGCTCTTGCACTTTTTAAAATACCTTCCAGGCCCAACAATTGTTCTGTTATAGGATAAGTGTATAAATGATCTTACTCGGGTTATGTTGTTTGTTGATGAATTTAGGTAACAAAATGATGATAGAGGAAACAAAGCGCAGCATCCATGATGCATTGTGTGTGGCTAGGAATTTAATTGTCAACAATTCTATAGTGTATGGTGGGGGTTCAGCTGAGATATCTTGCTCAATTGCCGTGGAGGCTGCTGCTGATAGATACCCAGGAGTTGAGCAGGCATGGAAATAAATTTCTTAATGTATTTGCTTATATCTTTTTAGATTTTCTTCTGTATCTGATGATGTCTATAGTACTGGCTGCTTTATATCTGCAGTATGCTATTAGGGCGTTTGCTGATGCTCTGGATTTTATCCCAATGGCACTTGCGGAAAACAGTGGTCTCCAGCCTATTGAGACACTATCTGCTGTGAAATCTCAGCAAATTAAGGTAATGGGATGCTGATGACCAATCACGGTCTATTATTTCTGAATTCTCACCCCCCTAAGCAGTTTTTTTGGGTGTAGACCTGTGTATAATTTATTTTAAAGGTTTTTCTTGTATTTCGTTATGCAGGAAAACAATCCCTACCATGGAATAGATTGCAATGATGTTGGCACAAATGACATGCGCGAGCAAAATGTCTTTGAGACTCTGATTGGGAAGAAGCAGCAGATCCTTCTTGCTACACAAGTTGTGAAGATGATACTAAAAATTGATGATGTTATCTCACCTTCTGATTACTGATAATTTAGGTCTATATTTTACAAAAAAATGAATCATCTTACATTACACTGTATTCTAGTATGTTCTGCTTAGTGCGGTGATTTTGAGCTACTTGAACCATATGTTCACTTCGTGGGGGTTTGTTTCCTTACAAATTTGGATTTCTTTTCGTTGGATTTGTACCATTGGGACTTCCGTGTTAATGAGGAATGATGATTTTGCCCGTTTCTTTTGGTGAATTGACACTTTCTCAGTGACTACATAAAACTGTTTTATCCTCGTATACATATACATGGATTGGGAAAAAAGAATTCGAAAAAAGAGTTCAAAGACATTGATCTTTCTCTTGGCCTTCGATTAGATTTAGAATTTTCCCTGCTGCAGTAAGCGTATAAAATCTCCTGCTCACCTGGTTATAGTGTCGATGATTGGAACTGAAACGTGCTCAAAGGCAAACCCTCTTGGTACCATGAAGGTCAATAAACAGTTCGACTCTGATTGGATTTTGGGTCGCTAAACAATACATAGTAATGTCTTGAATGCTAGCGTTTTTGGTTTCTACTATTCTTATGAACGGTATACAATGATGATTTTTGGTCAAGAAGGAATTACCTTCTTCTCTCGGCTTGGGGAATTGCTTTGTACGCAGAGGGGAGCCTCAGCCAGCAGCGAGGTTGGTTTAACCCCACATATTTTATGCTTTAGATGATTGACATGTTTGATAGTTCGGGGCCACCGGGAGAAACCTGGCTGACAATAATCGTGGGTTATAATAGCATTAGGTTTGTGGTGGATGGTTCCTGTTCAGGAAGTCTGGCAATCTCAGGGTCCCTTATGCGGGCAGTTGGAAGCTAATAAAGGGACGATAATGGCCCCTTATGTCGATCAATAATTTAGTGGTTTTGTAGTACATGTCCTAACCACTGATGGCTATCCTTAGTCCTTCATTTCGATACACTGATATGGCGCTCACATTTAGAGTCGTGCGAAGAGAAAGAAGGTCCATGTACTTATGATGGCGCTGTTCCCATGGGCCACCTTGTCCCTTTATCCCTCGAGCCAAGTCCCTGGTTTTGTGACCTGTTAAATTATTGGTATCCTGCAGTAAGAGTTGCAGCTGCGAAGTTGGTTCAGTTAGGTTTGGGCTGCTATCAACATTCAACTACTTGAATGTTGTGGATGACTTGAACTGATTCAATGACATCATATATTGGATCACTTACCTGAGGCAAGCTACACTTTTCAAGCTTGATCTGCAAGGATTTACCTGGGATATTCTTTATCGGTTTCTAAACAAAGGAAAGCAGAATCCATATGCATGTAAATTTGTATGCAGCATATTGGCAGAGGAGAGTTGCACCATAAGCTAAAGGAACAAAATTTAAAGCTACTGAGATCAATTAATGTACAAAATAACTTTGTGTCGTGCTGACAAAGACTTTGATCCAAAAGTTGAAATCTGAAAAACTGATAATAGGGATCAAACGATCGAAGTGTCCCAGCAGAGAAAAAAACAAAGAAGAACGGAAAAATAAGGATCATTATTTATCTCTGCTGGCAATTAATATACGGGATGGTGCTAGTTTTACTATCATGAGAGTGGTGGTGATCATTAATGGCAACTGGAGCTGTCGGGGACACTACAGAAGCCTTTAAAATTGACGCATTAGTTGCTTGAGAATTATGATGTGGATGAATGCTGCCCAGAAGTTGGAGGAGAATTTAACTCTTACAATATCTAGGCGTAAATGCTGAAGCAACATTGTCAAACAATAACCACCTAAACAGGTCGTTGTGATAAGTTCCAAAAAGAAAATGGACCCATAAATATGTACTAATAAAGATACATTTTTCAACTTCAAATTTCACCATTATCTGTATGTATCAATACCAACAGGGCCATGTGAGGGGAACCGCAGTGGGGACCTAATAACAAAGAGAAGGATCAAGAGTTTGATGAAGAATGCCTCAGTATTCCATTGAACATTCATTTTATATATCAACATTTCTGCTCTTGTTTCTTTTAACCCATCAGAATTCGTGATAGAATCATAAGAAGGTGGGCTTTATAGAAACAGGCTAATCTTGTATATACAATTTAGTTAAAAAGGGGGGAAAAAAAGGAACAGTATTTTAAAAGGATACGAATCCCAATTACTTGTAATTAAGGCTAAGACTTATTCTGTCCTTCATTTTGACATAACTCATTTGTCTTGATGTTATTAGCCCATTTGGGCTTCCATTTCAAGCCACCGACTAGTTAGCAATGCTTGCCCTTCCTGCAATTAAGTGAACCGGCTCCCGAAGTGATTGAACTTACTAGCGAAGATGGCCTTGCGCCCAAACTTGATGCCTTGGCGTAACTAGATGATGCTCCAGCCCCAGATGGCGTGAAAAAAGCACCATTTAACATCAAATCTCCCTCTGACCTCCAATTCCAATTTTTCCACTCGTTCTGTGGTGCATCCTCGTGCTTAGTGATCTGAGAGAAATTGCATATTTGTATTAAAAGTTTTGGACCATTTTTGGTCAAGAATAGCCTATAGTTATAGATACATTTGCATACTCACCTCTTTGCTATCCAGGTCATTAGGAGCTAGAAATCTGTTGCCTTGGCTGTTAATTGTAGGATCAGCACTGCCACCAAGTGCATACATTTCCCAATGGGTGTAGTCATTGTTCACTACATGAAAATATCCATGTCTACATCTGCAAATATGGGTAAAAAATAAATAAAGGACACAATCAGCAACAAGGATCAAAATATTTCATATAAATGGTTAGGGCTTCAAGATTTTACCTTGGCATTCTCTGAACAAGCCCTTCACCAAAATGATTGAAGGCAATGGTGACTTGCATGTTTTTGTCTTGGGTATAGCTATCACTATGGCCCAAGAGCATGACCTTGTTATGATGGGTCATGTAATTGTTAGAGATTGTAATGGCTGTGGATCCATGAATGGCATCAATCAACCCATCATTGCAATTAGACAAAGAACAGTGATCCACCCAAACATGGCTACCTCCAAAAATCGACACCCCATCACCATCCGATATAGTCCTCCACCCATAATGCCCTGGGGAGTCCCTCACATATGCATTCCCTCCTTGCTTACAGTCATGTATATTTAGACCATGGATAATGATGTTGGTCACGTACTGAATAGTAATGCATGGACCCCCTGCAATGTGCACACTAGCACCTCGACCGTCGATTGTCTTAAAAGAGTTCATAATCAACTCTTCCTTCAATTTGATCACCATGTCACGTTGAAAAATAATCCATAAAGGCTCCTCTTGGATAACAGCATGCCTGAGAGTGCCTGGCTTGGGGTTCACAGGGTCATCATCACCAGAGTCTGTAACAACATATATCTTGCCGTCCCTACCGCCAATGGCATGCTTGCCAAACCCAATTGCGCAGTCGGCTAGACGCTGGCGGTTCTTCTCCCAGTTTGGGTCGCACCGCCAGCAGTCGTCAATGGGATTGCCATTTCCACAAGAGAGAAAGCCCAACTTCCTCCTAGAGGCATTAATGCTCCTGAAACAAATATGAGTTTGAAAAGATCAAATAATGTAACACATTGTTAGAGTCATAGCAATTAGTATATATACATATAACTCGATAGATATAGATATGTATGCCATACTTATGTACTTCTTCAACTACTAGTTCAGGATCCTGAACTGGTGAAGAGGAAATGGAGATTAATGGAGCTAGAAGGTACAAGAACAGCAAAAGAGAAAGTGGAATTGCCATGATATATATCTCTCTTTGCTCTGAGAGAGAAGTAGAGAAAAAAATTGTGAGAATGCTGAGAGAACGAGTGGCTTTATAAAGGAAATGGAGTATGCAAATGAGCTTGGATTAATATAATAAAAAAATTTTGGCCAGCTGGGGACCACCTGCTACTTGTACTTTATATTCTTGTTTAAAGTGTCCCACTGTGGTAGTTAATTCGAGCCGTTAGCAATAGCTCTCCCTCTACAATAGCAAAATAAGCCATAAATAATATAATAATGCATTTTTCCATCCAATATGTGCCTGCAGGTGCAGCCAGGGGCTTAACAGGGCAGATACATTTAGATTAAGCTGGTGAAATTAGCAGGAAGTAAAAGTCAATTATGCTAGCCAGCTAAAGATTACTAACAACCCAAAAGTTGGTTTCATTATGCTAGTGTTCTATGCTTAATAGTTTTGAAATCAATTAATAAGAAGTTTTCTTTTAGACAGTATGTACTGTGAGCATTTATCTATACACCGACACTTTCTATGAATGTCCTGTATGTCGGCATCGTGTTGAATTAGAAGACAACCCTTCATTTCTGTGTCCATCAAAAACTCCTTTTACATGCGGTGGAGTAGTGTGGACATTGAAATAGCCTGATTATACATCAAAGCTGGATTGGCTTCGATATCTAATTTGTAACGTTTGGTCCATTATTTGCTTAAATAATGAAACAACTTCGAATATATATATGCCATTTCCACTTTGTATTTTTACTGCCTGAAATGCAGAGTCTCACGTGAAAGCACTGATCATAGCACAGAAAATTCTGGCTCATGCTTGTACATATTCAATGGAGGGAAGTCCTTTAAGTTCTTGAAAATTTGAACCCTAACTACTTTGAGCTTATTACGTTTACGGTTGATGGTAGCTGCTCGTGATATCAATAATTGGTCATTCGCATCAGCATATGTAAGAACATTTTCTACTGATATCACACCATTAAAAGCTTCAAACTCATCTTGCTGCGAGAGAACCATTTCCAAACTTTTACATATACACTGTATAAATATATATGAATAGGAATTTTTATAAATAGTATAATTAACCATTCTTATAGTCAATAAGATCTTGCTAACGAAATGTGGACGTGGAGCTATGCTGACTTCTCTTGCTTCCACCTATTAACTTCTTTTTTTTTTTTTTTTTTGGTCTTGAGATTGAGTGCATTGAAAATTTTAGCTTGCCCACATCTGACTTGGACACCTTTATCTTGGAATAACACGTTCTCCCATGTGGGTTTTGTTCCCTTAGGTTCTTGCCTACTTAGCCCTACAAAATTTCTTCAAAATTCTGACCTTGTAATGCTCTCATTTGAGCCGTTGATTACTGGAAATTGATCAAAATGAACTAACCCCAGTTGACAAAACCCAGATAAAGTGTTTGCCTTGGTGGGTTCATTGTCAGCCATTAGTTTGACAATGTGTTGTAGCATGGGAGATGATCATCCTCAGCCATTAATTTGACAGAACCTACATGGTCTTGCTTACCGATCATATCATGCACCCTGCAGTTGTATCCATTTGGTGAGGGCATTATTATTTGTCTACTTGGTGGATAAGATCATAAAGATGGGGAAGATGATTACTTTCTACCATCATATATAATTAAGTTTCTTGACCTTAGTAGCCCAAATTGCTGCCTGTTGTGCGGAAATTGTGCCACATTTCTTCTGTTTTCATGGGGTACAAAGAAGGAATTAGGGACACAAGTCAAAGCATAGGATCAAGCAAAGTTTATCACCGACACTTCTCCGCACGGAGAATTATTTATATCCATATATTAGACATACATGACTATATATGGCGACTTCTGATGATTTCATCAGTACTGTGTCTGTACATTTATGATACGCATGTGAGACGCAGAAGCAGAATGTGGAAAAAAATGCTGGTGACTGTAATTTAAGAGGGGAAAGTGAGATGCAGTAATGAAAGACTAAACAAAATTTCAAGTTGAACGAACATAAACAACATTTATATGCTAATATCAGTAAATATATGTTAGCAGTAGCAAGTCGATAAGTATTGCCTAGCCACCAGTAGCTACTGAATACCATGAACAGGGTATCAGAACTATTTCTCCAACCATAAATAAATAGTTGGTTAGGGAGGTTGTGACATGAAGTTCTTAGTAAATTCTTGAACAATAATTAATGTCATAAATCAGTGATTATTCGTTCCACTTAACAATAATTATATAATGTTGAAGTATCTCAAGTGACATGTGAACCCCACATATACATTCATAATCCAGAAAACCGCCTAACAGGATACTCTAGAAGAAACTGGCTTTTAGTGAAGATAAGAAGATGCTTTACATGTCAGTGTGTGTTAAGCATACAGTTCGAACAAGTTGAGAAAAATACTTCTTTGTGAAGTAATTTATTCACACAATCGCTTTTAGAACACAGCATAGCTAGCCAGCAGGCACATTAAGCAATTGTCTTTCTCTCTAATAATAGATAATAAGATTTGTAATTGTGGATTTATCGTGTTATGATCACATAAGTTAGAGGAGGTCATAAAAGCATCACAAGATGGCCTGAGCAAGCCATGTGCTTCGCCAAGAATTGATGCTGACTGCTCCTCTCCTTTCCTGTATTTATGTGTTGGAACTTGGAAACTTATCCATCAATTAATTAAAGCCACCTTTAGCTATACGTACATCAACTAGCAAAAGCATTAGCTGTTTTTAAATAGTTTTGGTGATGAGCGATCGAAGTCAGAAACTTTTGGGCCGTAACTTTTTGTAAGAGGCTAACTAGCCCTTCTGTCAAAGTGGTTACCAACTTTGTTTTAATCTTGATAATCATGTCTGATGATATGCTGTGCTTTTATTTCAGATACAATGAGAATCCAAGTCTGATATGGTTAATGATGACGAAAAGTTTAATGTCATCACTTGGTGAACATTAAAGAAAGCAAAATCAAACCTGAATGATAAGGGCGTCATTAATCGACGACAAAGACAAGCAGAAAGATAGAAGAAATGAAAATAATCGAGTAAGGTTATATGAAGAATGATGATGAAAAAATCTTGAAAATTTTCGAAAGTGATAAAGTACTGCTAATATCCCCCTTGAGGACCTTCAAATCTTCTGCTCTTCCAAAGTGGCCTTAGATTTATGTATTTATTGCAAAGGAAGGCTGACGTTAGAAATTTTGATATTCACTGCCTCATTTGGTAGCATGCAAATCAAAACTAGCAGGACTTGGCATAGCTACTAGTTTGTGTTACTTGATTATTTCTTGCCCTTCAAATTTTCCAGTCATCAAAGAAAGCATCTGTGAACAGTATTATACTGCAATGTGCATTTGGGCCCGTCTGAGTCTTGGCCCTTGGGACTTGGAAGCATCACAAATGGCTACAGTAACTCACTCTGTTTCTTCTTCATAAAAGTCATCTATCAACAAGCCATGTGAAGAAAAATGACCCATTTAATGATTGGATCTTGTGCTAATAGGTAACATATTGATAAGATCTTATCAGTCTATTCCCTTTCCAGTTCTGTGTTCAATTGATTTTATATTATCTTGGATAAAATCTCATAAGTTAGTCGTCAAACTTCATTATAATATGTTGACTGCTTTACTTCTATTATTTTCTTTTAAAGATTGCAATGTTGCCTAATAATTATATCTGGATTTCTCACATGAATAAAGTTAAGTTAAGATTATAATGTATATTAATAGTGCAATACAGCATCATTAGTTCAAACTTTTTTTTTTTTCCTGCAATTTTTCACGTTAATCTTCCTTTTCTTCACATAGAATGAACGCGTGAATAGTCTCTCGACCTCAATTTCTTGTCGGCATGCCCAACAAGATGATGAATTTGGATCACTAAATAGTAAAGCTCACCGAGATGTAATTGGGCCAATATTTTTTCCCAGAAAGAACCGAAATGGTTTTAACTAAAGAACAATCACAACAGCACTAGTGTTGTTCAATAGTGGACTTTTAAACTGTAGTGAAATTTCTACCCATCTATTACAATCCATTCACATATATATGCATGGATGGGGTTACTTACTCGGCTATATGATGTCTAGTCTTTGACATCTCTCGCAACCATTTCAACTTTATTTTTGTCAAAGATGTAATCATGTAAATTAAAATAATTTTTCGATAAAATGTAAGCCAAGTGACGTGTTAACAAATGGGATTTCACTAAATATATTCGGCTTGCGATCTTGTTGGTTGGATGGAAAAGGACTTAGAATCAATATAATTAACTTCTCTATTTATTTTTTATCTTTGCAATTCACTCCTTCAGTAAGAATTTGCTAACTCAGATTATAAGAAATTGATGTATATTTAAGAACCAAACTTGGATCCTCACTTTCTATACCAAAAATTATTAAAGCAAATAATATTGAAAAATGACCAAAATTATGGGTATCATTTGAAAAATAAATTAGACATTGAAAGGTTTAAACGCCATAAAAACAATCTACTAACTTAACAAAGTTCTTTTTTTTTTTTTTTATCTTCGATCGCTATTATCCGAATAACCGATAGATATCTGACAAGTCTTAAATGTTAAAAACCAATACAAAAAAATATTTGCCAGTTTGTTGGATTTGGTTATGACATCTAAATATTTTAACTGGTATTTTTTTAAATGTTAATTATAATTTGAATAATTTTTTAATTACCCTAATTAAGGATATTTCCAAATTAACGTTTTATACTTTTAAGTGTAAAAAAAAAAAAAAAAGAGAGAGAAGAAACTGAAAATGGACTATCATGCTAGAAATGAACCGCTAATCATCATCGTCTCTTTGGAATAGCAATGTTTAATTGGACAACTCGCCAACATTGAAATTGACGGTCCACCTAGTATTTTAATTTTCCAAATCCAAATATTCAAATACTTTAAAGATTGATTCCACTCTCTGCCACAAACCCTTTGCATGCAGATACATACACGTAAAAGATGCAGCAAATTCAGGAGTGGCGCCAAATATCCAATACTTATCATCCAACGGTCAAAATCACTATTCCAATTCACCACTCATGTTGATTTTGTATCCAAGCTAGAAACGCCGGGACCCATCTCATGCAGCGCCGCCCTTAAAAGGCAATCACTTTACAAACCGCTGTCGTCATCCAAACGCTAACAGCCTTGGGCGCCGTTGCATGCAATATCTTCTTCACGCTGCTGCAGCCATTGCATGCACTCGATTCTGCAGCCTGCAGGTCTTTGCATGGAAAGCAGGCATGACTTTGAGGAAAGTTGCTGGATTTGGAGATGACTAGTATATATGTATATGGTTTGTTTAAGGTTGTTATTAGGAATTGGAGATGATTAGCGACAGGGAGGGGTTATTGGTAGACCCAGGACAGGAGTTACAGTCCTGGTACAGAAAAATCAAGGAGAGGATGTTCGGGTTTGTGAAGAGAATTTGTCTTCTGATGTCGAGAGGCTGCATCATCAGATATGCAGGCTACTAGGAGTTTTACTGCAATTAATAATATCAACGACTGTACGTGATCACTAAGAGCAAGGTATTCCTTTCTGCTTTTCTTTTGACTTCTGAGTGGCATGCATTCTGAACTTCCGATGAAGAAAAAATTTCACCATTAATCTTCTCTTTAGTAGATCAAGAGCTGGACTTTTCAATTGCAAAGAAAAACCGCAGCTCTATGTATCAATATGTGTTTATATTTCTTCATTTGACAAGTCTAAGTAAAATATTATATTGCTAATCAATGCCAACATAAAATTTTGTATATAGTTTAAGTTTATAATATATTGATGTAAAAAGTAACATTTCCTTGCATGTTGGCGGTACACGGCGGCGCGGGAGAAAGAACGACAACTAGCGCCAGTAAGATGACGTGGATGATCTTATATTTTAAGGTTCGTGACCTTTTTCTTTTAAAATAATTCACATTTATCTCGTAACAAACCGACGGAGAATGGGGTAATTCTTTATGCGACTTGATATAACTTGTATGAACGCCGGAAGCCACCCCCTGATGACATCATGAGGGAGATGGAAGTCATGATCGCTGCCGGCAAGAATATGCATGGCAGTGGTTGGTCGTTATTGGTAATGAAGATGTGGTCTACCTAGGGTTGTTTTGCTGATATCAAGCGTCGAGTTGTAGTTACAGAGATTGATCACACTTGTCTCCCCAGGCCTTAATGGACATTCCTGTCTTAACGTTAATTATGTTGTTTCGGACGCAGATATCTTTGTCACTGCTACAGCGGACATAGACATACTCATGTAGAAGATGAAGAAGAGCGCCACTGTTTGCAACATTTGGCATTTTAACAATGAGATTGACATGGAAGGTCTTGAGAATCACTCTGATCACTATTAAACCCTGGAAGGTCTTGAGAATCACTCTGATCACTAGCTTTGTCACATCAATCCTTTAACCAGGCGATTGCTTTGATGAAACACATTAGACAGGGACATGTGATTACGTCGATGAAACACATTACACAGGGACGTATAAGAAGAAAATTAATCTGCCGCCTGAGCATTTCCATGGGAAGCCCTGCAGGTCACCTTGCCAAGTTTGGGCATACTTGGCCCTTACCAAGCTCACTTCAGAACAGGCTGATTATGCTTATGTCCCTCTTGACGCACCTTTCAGGCCTCTTCAGTACAGGAACCGTTGCTTCATGCTATGGCGGCCCTTGATGTAATAATGGTCCTTTTAATGTTTTCATGCATTTAGATCCCATTTAGTATGAAGAAAATCATTTGGAATTTAATGGGCACTTAAATTTGACATTATTTAGATGTTTAGATCATGGGTGATTAATTATAAGTTCACATATGGGCAAAAGAGCCCCGCATACCCAACACAAGATTTTGTACTTCAATCTGTAGGACCACCAATCCTCCAGGCTCCAGTGTCTCCTATTTTTCCTCCTTCCTATTCCAGTGTTTCCTGGTTCTTCCATTCCTCTCCTTCACTATTGAGTAAAAGGAGAATGGAACCTTTTTTCATTTTAATAATTTGATATCATTCCATGATTCCTGATTGGTATTGCTAGGCGAAAAACAGGAGACATAAACTTCTAATTAGAACTGAGTGCATCAATTTTTGGGAAATCCAAATCCTTCATGGTGACGCTTTAAACTTGTAGAGGTTGAGGCATGAATACTGAAACCAGTAGATACAGAGTCCACTGGTGGGCTAAAAAGTTTGGCCTCCCGCTAGTGGATGATGGTCCCCAACATTGTAACCGAGAGTGGAAACCAATAGAACAAATAAGAAACTAAATCCATGAATGCAATTCGAACATAAATAAGTTATAAATGAACCTTAACAAATGTCAACAACTATTAACAGCTTAAGGCCTATGTTGCTAACCATATTTCTTACGTATCAACCATGCAGCATTTACTAGGGCCCCTGCTACCTAACTTAAATCTTCACAATTCTTCCTTTTGTTTCTATGTACAAAATAGACAAGCAAATCTAAACACCAAATGCATAATGTGTAATGATAATTAGCAGATAGCATGGTGTAAGATATGGGAAGGGAAGCCATTAAATTGCTAAATGAGATCAATTTCAACCCGCTCTGGGTTTCCCCTTTCGGTTTGATTGTTAACTAGTTCTATGCCTAGCTGCCCCTTGTCCCCTGCACCAAATGCGTATAGCTGCCCGGATTCTGTGAGGGCAAAAGTGTGAGCATTCCAGTATATAGAATTGGTCAGGCTAATCTGTACCACCCGCTCATTGATCTGCTTCAATGACGTTACTAACTCAGGGGTCAACACATTTGCATGTCTATTTCCCTGCAAGTCCCATAAGAAAACCATAACCATAACACTGATTAGTAACTTTAGGAACTATTTAACCCACTCTCTCTCTCTCACACACACACCATTTACAATAACAATTCTCTAAGGGTCAAGCTACAATCAGTAAGAATATAATAAGATAAAAAAGTTACCGCTTTGCTAAAAGTGACAGAATGTTTCTAAATCTTGAGCTATTGGTTTCTCAGAATTGGTTAGTCAATAAGGCACTCAATTTTTTCATGAAACTAAGTCAAGAAAAATGAATCAAATACATAAATAACAAGAGAGTTAAGCAAGCAGACCTGTCCATCTGCTACATCTGCCACAGCATTATGTCCAAGACTAGCTGATTCACCACAGCCAAATGAATATACATCACCATCATCAGATACCACAAAGGTCGTGTAATCCCCTGTAGCAACATGGACAGCTTTGACCTCATTCAATGCTTCCACCACCTTAGGAACTGATTCACAATCTTCATTTCCATGGCCCAAGCAACCATAACGCCCCCAACCCCAAGTGCAAACACGCCCATCGCGCCCAACGACAGCAGCATGCCAGGCACCGGCAGCAACCACCATTGGTTGCAGATTCAAATGCTGAAATTGTTCAATAAGTCGAGGATGTTTTTCATCAGTTCTCGAGCCGTGTCCAAGCTTACCACCCAAGCCACATCCAACAGAGTATACTGACCTGTTATTTCACACAGAAGAGCACACGTAAAAAAATTATTTTAATGCTATGGTAAAATCATCAACAATAATGCTAATGAACCAATGTAAAATAAGAATGCTGATCAAGATTTGGAATAAATTCAGAAATTTTGAAGATGTTGAAGAGCAAATAATGAAGAACACTTTTACTTAAAAGTAATTTAAATTTAAAATTAACAATTCAATCAAGTAAGATAAAAGAAAGAAATTCAGAAGAGAAACTTTAAAATAGAAGAAGCATTTTGTTAAGGTAGATGAACTTTTCTATGAGTTATTAAATGTTTTCTAAAGGTAAACGGTTAAAGGAGCTCACATGCCACTTGGTTGACAAGCCAGAGCAAGCAGGTAGCAATATCCCGCTGCAATCTGTACCACTGGTATGTTCTCCAGTGCCCCCAACAAAGGATGAGGCTCCAAATCATTTGGCTCAGTATGGTGACCAAGCCTTGCGTCATTTCCCCAAGAAAATGTATAAACCCTCCCTTCTCTTGACAGTACAGCGGTGAAGAAATTTCCAATTGCAGCTTGCACCACAAATATATTCTTTAAAGACTCAACAAGCTGTGGAGTTGTAACCATTTTCGTTCCTTGGACCCCGTACTCTGCTTCACCAAAGGAGTCCTTTCCAAATGCATAAACTTGTCCAGCATCACTAATCAGCATTGTCCGGCCAGCCCCAGCAGCCGCTTGGATAATTCGAATTCCTTGCAGAGATCTGCAACACAATGGAGTTCCATTAACTTCTTTACCCAACAAAACCTCTTTCCATTTTCTTGCATTTACAATAACAGTTCTATGGAGTGGTGAAAGTGCGCAACCTGATTGGCCGAGGCCGCCATTCTTCTTCAGTGGTGCCATGGCCAAGCTGTCCAGTGCTATTAGAGCCAAATGAATAAACCACTCCCTTCGATGTCACAGCAATACTGTGACCAGGTCCTGCTATTGCCTGTGACTTCTCCCTCCTGCAACATGCTTCTCCAGCCAGCAAAAACCTCAGCACCAGTTTCCATGAACCCCCACATTTTTGCTTCAACTGTTGACGTTCTTCTTCATTCATAGGCTTAAATATAGCTCTCTTTTGGCACATGTCCAGAGCAGCAAGCTCTGATATGGACAATTCATTGTCAGGGGCAAAGTTTGCTGGCCGCCTAAAGAATAAGCATGTCGCCTGCAGCACACACATTTGAAATCAAATCAGCAGCATTATCAATTCTAACATTTATAAAGAGGTTCATTATCATAGAATAAAGTAGAATGCAACTTGCCTCGAGTTTTGCAAGATCTTGAGGATCTAAATTACATGCCGTCAGGACATGAAGCACAATGGAGGGGTTGGCAGCCAAGGGAAATTCTCCAGGAGTGGAGTCCCCAAAGCAATGGCGTTGATTTCTTTGAAATGTCGGTAGAGAAGCAGCAACAATAGCAGTAATTGGCTGATCAGGGATGTTATGGTATTGTATAGTTGGAGTGCCACTCGTTGTCGCGTCCATGGGCACTGCCAGGGTTTGCAGTGCCCAAGATTGGCAGAAGAGAAGTTCTAAATGGCTGGCAATAAATATACATATGCATAACAATCATTAGATTATTTTACCCGCAATCGAAGATAGCATCTAAACTAATGAACTTCAATTTGTCAAATGAGAATATCTACCTTAAACTATGTATGATCAGCAAACATCAAGCCTCAGACCTACAAAACAAAACTCAGGATAAGAAAAACATAACTTGATTATACCATGAAATGCTACAAACTGAACATAAACTGATATACAACATCAAGAAATTAAAAGCTTTTTGACACGATCAAAACAAAGATTATTTTAGGCAGTGAATTTAGGATCATCCATATGGAGAGGAACAGAAATGTATAAAGAAAGAAACCAGAAACCTCAAGAGATTTATACAACTGGAAGAAATAACCAAAACATAAATCGGGAACAGAAATTTATAATATAACGAAACTTGAAGGAGAAGAAAATACTAGTCTTCTATTAAAGGATATTCCACTCCCAAAAGAAAGAAGAAAGAAAAGAATTCTCACACCAGAAGAGAAACTCCTATTCACGTAAACTCATTATAAAACACACCCAAAAAAGTCAAATAGACCCGATCAAGCTGAACGGAACAAGCAAAATCAACATCCACCGTTCGAAGACCAAAACAGAGGATATAATCATCTACACTCTTGTTCACAACTACCCAATACAAAAAATCCAATTTTGAAGCAAACCCGGATCAGGAAAAACATCAAACACAGGTAGAGTTGATCACGTCAAACCAAAAGAATCAAAAAGAGAATCCAAAGAATAAACAGAACAGAACACAATAACATGTTCAACAGCTTTTGTTTATTATAATCATCTACACATTAATGATCGTCATAGATCGAGAGATAGAGAATAAATATTACATGTTAAAAACATCCATGATTTCTCAATAGCCATCTGCATCTGTAAAAAACCGAAGAGAATTACAGAATTTGTTAACCACAAACAGCAGAATTTTCAACCAAATTTGATGAGCAAACAAGTGGGTATCTGATCAGGACTTGCTCTGTTATTCACAGGACCTTGGAAAACAAACAGATTGGTAATTGGGAAATCTTGAACGCACCAAAAGAGAAAAGGAAAGAGGAAAAAAAAGGGAATTTTGTGTATAAAGCTTTAGTTTTTTTTCTATGGAGAGGTGTCCCTCTTCTGCTATCTCTATACGTTTTATAAAGCGATGAGGTGTCCCTTAGGTGGTGAATGAGAGCAGAATAGCTACATTACCCCTATTATTTATACTCTGAATATTGTTACACGTCAGCATCCCTCTTAACCCACTTACCGCACGAACTATGGTTCAAATTTAACTAGGGTAACTTTGATTTGATAAGATCAGAGGGAGGAGACTAACTTCATTTAAATAGGATTAGTTGCTTATTAAGTGGGGTTTAGCTCAACTCTAATTCTTGTGAGGAACAATAGAAGTGCATCAAATGGGTACTGTTGGATTCATTCAGTGGTTAGAGATTCATTTGTTTTCAAGACTATTTCGATTTAAAACATTTGTTGCGAAAGTGTTCTTTTTTTTTTTTTTTGTTACCGAAATATTTGTGAAATCATGTTTATGAAAAATCATATGATCAGTGCTTTTTGTTAAAGCTTTCCAAAGTACTTATTTGACTTTAGAAACGATTAAAACATAGTCATAAATCGTAATTGAAGCTAATCCCTAACTAGTTAAGGACATTTGGAATTTTCCTTTGTTGATATACAAATGAAACCAAAGAGATTAAAGGGTCACTACATGTCATTACATAAATGAGTTTTTCTAATGAAACTATTAAAAATAGGATTTCTTTCAATTGTATTATAAAACTAATATTATATACACCATCATTCTTATATAAAATAATTATATGCAAATCTTATACGACAAGATTAATTGTATAAATTAATTGTATATGTAATATTATTTTATTGGATAATATTTCGTTGAGGCATATATATAGGAAGAGATAAAGTAGTTTTTAATAATGCGAAGACTAACTTCTGTGCAATAGCATGTGAGTGAAAGGAACCAAACATGATTCATGTGATTCATAAATCATTATTTTAGTCGACTTCTCTACTGTGTAATGCCACAGAATTTCACATTTACATGTCTAGGACACTACAAACGAATGACTACTCTGCTCTGAGTTGGTGTACAAGTCACTCTGATGGGCTCCCATTCTCATTAACGGCCATTTTCCTCGCTAGAGCAGCAGTAAGAAACTTGGGGCCTCATGGCAGAGCAGATCAGAGCAGTAAATTTTGCAGCAAAAGCATTTGTGCCCTCATGAAAGAGTAAATCCTAGTAGTGGGAAAGCAAGGAGCCTGCTTCGAGTTGTGAGGCTTTGTAAAGTCAGTAGATATGAGAAAAAGGGTCCACAGACCCCAGATAGGTTGCTTCATTTGCACCTTTTCTTCAAGAAATTTATGTACAACAGATGGCACTGGTAGACCCAACTATTAGATAGGTCACTGACAACTTTGCAAGTGTTTTTGGTTGTTTGATATATGCCATATTGCTGGCTGATGTGATCTAATCAAAGCTGAAGAAGATGTAATTGAACTGAAGATCCCTTGTAGCTTTCTTTTCTTTTTCTTCCATTGGAGTAGATCAACTAGATCTAAACAGAGTTTAAGTATATAATAAATGTGAAATTTACAGTTGTTGGCTACTTAGGTACGGAAAAATGTATATACAATCAGAATAGTTTAATGGATGTGAAAATGATATAAATCTTGCTGAAAAAGATTATCCAAATGTGCATTGGATGGACATTCTAGTCTTGTGAAATTGAGGGATCTTTTTCAAAGAAAGCTGCAGCCTTCTATGTCAAGTAAAAGGGATAGGAGGTGTAAATAGGGTTATGCTCCTTTATGTAAAATAAACCAAAACTTCCAAGGATTATCAGGTTGAATAATAAAGCAATGAAATTTGGGTTCTTTAGGAAAAAGAAGGGCTAATGAGCATTAAAGAATGATCAAAAAAATGAAAAGAATAAAATAGTAGATAAATATTCTTGGATGATCTTTTTGTATAGAGACTTTCAGTGTTCCTCTTGTTGTTTTTACTTTTTGTTTCTGCAAAGAACATGTATGGCCAATGGGGACAACCAAAACTTCATTGTGAAGTACATTCCAAGAAAAAGTTGTAGAGAAATTATCTAGGAAATTAGTTACACTAATACGCCAATAAATGAACGAAAAGAGGAAAAGAAAGAAACTAGTATGCAAGTGCAAGCAGACTTGAGAAAGTAGAAAGGGTTGGGTTGGGTTGCATAGATCTTTCCATCGATGGTGCCATCTGTTAAAGAAACACAGGCATCGACATTAGCTGTCATTTGTTGAAGGAAACAAAACCTTTCATGATGTAACTTCAATGAAAGACAACAATGAGGCAATAATCTTCGTAATTTCCATGAAATTTTGCATGTAATTGGCCGCACGTTAACCAAATTTCATCATACCAAGAAGAATAATCATTACTCTCTCTAGTTGTCAAGCCTCTGTGTCATTCCAATTCTTCTTCCTCTTCTTCCTAGAAATCAATTACATTACTATCAATTTCAATTATATTGTTTCCTAAACCCTTTAGTTAAGATTCTCAATTCAAGTGGCTTTCCAGTAAAGTTTTACGATGTCTAACCAACCAAAGATAACAATAACAATAAAGGATACTCGTAGCTTGTGCTTCGTTACTCATCTTAAAACTACCAGTTCAATCAATATATGCACAACACATGTTTCCAAATTACAACGTTTTTTAAATTTTAGTAATTTCAGTAGCTTTCTGCAGGCACTTTCTACTAATATATCGCACCGAAACTAATGGGCCAAAAGGGTTTGGTATGTGTTTCATGATGATTGGCTTATGCTGTTGATATTGTTTATTGACATTCGACCAATGATAAGGAAGCAATGGGGTCAATTTCATCATCCTCGCACCTTCAATAGACAAACCAGTAGTGAAGTGGACTTCAGCATGTCCTCTTATAAAAAACTTGCTTAATATTCTATATATTTGGTGCTACTTCTATAAAGGGTTTCATTATAGTAGTGCAATTTCTTCACCCGCAGATGCTTTCCCATTTGTTATATATACTCGAGCCATACTCATATAAAACAACAGTTAACCGGAAGTAGCCAGAAAAATAAAATAAAAAGAAAAGACCAATGATTATTAGTGTTGTGTTCAGGACAAGATAATGCTCTTTAAAGTATTGCTTGCACCATGATTAGGGGTTGGTTTAACTGGTAACAGATTTTCCATTTGGAATCAGAAACAATTTTAAGATCTGTTCACCGACAGAATTTCAGCTCTCTTTTTTACTTCACTGTTGTCAAACTCTATAATTTACCCCAATACTACATGAAACCAAGCAAAAATGCATAAAATTAACTCAAATTAAGCAGCATCAGCACGTAAAAATGCTTAGAACATACTTCATGAGCATGTGTGCCAGCGATAAAAAGACACCAGACAGCCCAAATCTTAGAATAGTCTTTACCGGGTGCGTGCTCCATAATTGCGGACAAGGCACCCATTTGAGGTGTGACCAACTAGCTAGTAATTAAGCGGCGATACAAGCAATGATATTGTTTAAAATAAACGTAGCATCAATTCACTCTGTGAAAGGTAAAAGGCAGAATGGCATGCAAGGCATGATTTAGGTGCAGGGTCGGTCATGCTGCAGGTTGTCTCAAGATTTTTGACAATTGCAAATATTCAGGATTCTTTGGTCTGCACAAATAAAAAAAACCGGTTCTGTGCGAGCACAGATACAGAACCAGACATTTCATTTCTGGGCCATCAATCTCAAGATCACGAGCTATTTATATTTGTATTAAATCAAGTAATCTATTACTTTGATAAAAGAAATAAACGTTAACCCACTATTGAAAAAATGTACCGTATACATGTAACTTAAACTTTCTCGTTTACAAACAAATCACCATTATCTTCGAAATTAATGGAAGAAGATGGTGGTTATCTTAAAAGAGAGCATGAGAATTAAAAATTTGAGACTTTTTCATCGTCACGTCTGTAACTTACATGCTAGTAGTCTAAAAAACATGTCTAGGATGAGTTCCTGCGTGCACGCCAAGGCATCGCGCATAGTCCACCACCACCACGACCGCTTGAAGGTTAAAAGAAATCAGTGGTCTTGTCTTAGACTATGAATAAGGAACCAACCAGACATCATAACGTGTTAAAATCTTAGAGCTTGGATCTCATAAATCAAAGTTTCCATCAGCACACCAACATTATAACATAAAATAAAGCTATTTTTGATGATACAAGATAATGACAATCGGGAGATTATCAGATTAAGAACTCTTGAAATTGTAAAGAATTTAATATTCTTAATATGTATGCATTAATTAATTAACAATCTTGAAATCAAAATTTTAAATTGTAACTCAAAATTTATGTAAGGAAAACTATTATCCATGGCCTCTGCTTCCTCCTGTGATTGCTTATGCGAACCTTGTAAAAAGTGAAAAAAAAAAAAAGGTTGAAGTTTCAATTTTTTCCGCTTACACAGAATAATAAACATTCATTGACTGAAACGACTCTTAANAAAAAGTGAAAAAAAAAAAAGGTTGAAGTTTCAATTTTTTCCGCTTACACAGAATAATAAACATTCATTGACTGAAACGACTCTTAACATCTCAGCCCTTACTATACGTATATGTAACTTAAAAATCCTATTGATGAGATGACGCTAATCATCTGGCATCAGCATGGTAATATTGTACACCCGGTTGACGAGAAGAACCTCTTTTCGGGGGTCATCAAGAACAAAATGTGCTCCAATTTGGGAGATGTTACCAATCACAATCCAATGTGGAAATACTCAGGATAGCTTTCGGCTCGGAAGATAACAATGTCAAGCTGCTTTTATATCAACTTAACATGCAAATGACTAGGCCTGTATTCTTGGGTAACTCCAACTACTATTAAAATCATTACTGTTTCTCTTGGGTTGGTTCACTCCCTCGTCGCTTGATGTGTGCCATCTTCAGAGAGCTTTTCATCTTTTGTTACAGAACTAGTGTATACTTCGACATTTTCCTGAAATATAGCGAATCACAATAAGCGAAACACATAATCAACCATTATAAATGACACTATTGAAAAAACATAATGGGGTCATAATCTCCTGATCTATGCCCATCAGATAATGGGCAAGCAGTAAGTTTTATGCTCAGGGAAGATTTCAACGATACCTTTTCTGTGCTTTCATACGATTGTTGCTCGTCCCTGCTATCATTTTGAGAGTTAGCAGAAACTTCACTGTTTTCCATCCTGAATACAGAGAATGTATTCTCATCATCATTTAACTCTTGACTAGAGGAATCACCATTCACAACCACTCCAACATTGGACGTGTCTTGACCAGTTAAAGACTGCATGTTTCCGTTCTTTCCATCAATTAAGTCAGAAGCAGCTCCATTTTTCCCCTCAAGTCTGTTTGCTTCTCTCTCATGTTCCTCAGTTATCAATTGATTTCCTTTAGCCGATGCCTCTTCTTCTTTCCTCTTTTCTTCTTCTCTTTGTTGTCTTCTTCTTGCCTCTTGCTCCTTCAACTGCTTAAATCTGGAGTATACAACCATATTACAACCATAACCAGATAGAATAAAACCCAAAGCACTGTACAATCAGTGAAAATTAAAAACAAACCTTTCACCAGGACGAGGTCCCTCTGCAGTCAACTTTTCTGCTTGTTTGACCTCCTTCCTAGTGGAATTTAAGCTAGAGACAGACTTCTGAATCTCAGATTCTTCTTCCTTAATTGTATCACTGAATTGCTTCAATGAATTTTTTGCACCACCAAACTTTTGAAGCCATACTTGCTGGGCTGTACTCAATATATTATTTGTGAACCTATATAAATGGAATTGTAAGATGCGAAATCAACAGGAAATATTCCAAAAAAAAAAAAGCAAATGCTCTTAAAGTAGAAGGGCTTTAAATCTGCGCACCAATAAAGACTTAGACCAGAAGGAACTGAAAGAGAAAAGTAGCCAATCATTAGAGGGAGGAAATTTGTCAGCGCTTGAGAACTCTTCATGTTTGGATCATTACTCTGAAAGAAACAAATGTTACTCTACAGCTTGACAAGATGTATACATCTAGTGGATTCAGATATCTCTCACTTGGTAAGGAAAAATAAAGCACAAAGCAATAAATGAATTTTTTAATTGACTCAATGGACTGTAAGATCTGAGTTGAGATAACTCCACAACCAGAAAAATGTACACAAGGGAAATGACTAACCTGTGAGGACTGCATGATCCGGACTGAGATATACTGTGAAAGAACCAGTAACACAGGCAAGACAAGATACGCCAAGGTATCAGACCATCCAAGGGGTGGGTGACCATCCTGAGAACAATGAACCAATAATGAGAATTTATTTCACAATTTCCAAGATGAAAGCAACCTACAAATCTACAATAAGAAGAATCAATCAACACAAGATTTCTTTTCTTTAAAATAAATAAATAAAAAACACACACACACACATTGACCAGCATATAGAACATCTTAAATGGAATGAAATAGAAAAATAACTAATAAATTACTAAATAAAATTACAAGTTGAGCATTTGAAGAAACATAGTGCCGGTCACAATTTTAAAATTCTTATGCAAATTTCTTGACCACTTCAATATCAAATAGAAACATGACTTGAGGAAAATAAGTACAAGGCTAATAAAGGATTTGACATTGAAAACATTCAAGCAGAAATAATTCATGACAAAATGATGAGTTTAAAATTACTTACTACAAAAGGGAAAAGCCAAGAGATGCCACTGCCATTTTGTCGAGCAGCAATAGTGGTCGGACCAGCCAAAGAGGGTATCCAGAAGAATCCTTCTGAGAGGAGTCCCTTAATGTATAAGGCAACATTCAATTAGACATCAAAGACAAATTAAAAGAAGGGAATGATAGCCACAACAAGCTGTATTTAACAAATTAATAAAATCAGCACACTACCTCATCTGCCACATTTGAAAGGGCTCTATATAGACCAATCCATACTGGTATCGTGGCAAGTGTAGGCAGGCATCCTGGCACAAGGCAAGAAAGAAGAAGGATTAATTTCTGGAGTTGTTGTTAGATAAGAGGTTATGGAAATAAAGAGATAAAAAACATAAATCTACGCCATTATATTCGCATACGGTAGGGTATACATTTTTCATACCCATGAATGCAGAATCTTAAAAGCAGACCTAACTCAACAAATACTTCTCCAGGACTTCAGAAGTAATAAATATGAATCTGAATGCAAGTCAAAGCTAGATGTAACATAAGCACCTGCTAGAGGGTTTATGCCAGCTAATTTATACAATCGAGCAGTTTCAAGCTGAATTCTCTCCTGCATGTAGATAAAAACTTTCAAACTTATTAATAATAATAATATAAAGAATCATTAATTAAAATTGTTTTATCCAAAAGTTATATCAACCAATTAAATTTAAGGACACTTAAACATCAAAAAATCTTTGTTTAAGCAAACATATACAGAAATAGAAAGGCCAAACTTGACCTGATCTCCAGCATATCTTTGCTGAATAGCCTTTATTTGTGGTGCCAAAGACCTCATAGCCATTGCAGATTCAACCTGTGCACAAGGCATTTAACATCTACATATAAAACACTACAAAAAACCAGAACATTATCTCAAAATAATGTCTCTCTTGCAATTCAACACAACTAACAAACCTGTCTCTTAGTCAAAGGAAATGTAGCAGCCTTCACAAGCACAGTGAGAAGTATAATAGCAAACCCATACGAATATGGGACATGTAAAGTAGACAGTCCATCTTTCAAAACCTGAAATCAAACCCAAGAAAACAGAACCTTTACAGTTACCCATTAACCAGAATCGAGCAAGCAAAAAACTTATTTAGAAAAAATTGATTAAATTCATTAGCATCATTTAAATTCATTAGCATCATACCTTCAAAACAGCTTCCATCACATTCGTGATACCTGAAAGCCAATCAGAGTTCTGCTTGGTTGTTGTAGTTATTGTCTCTGAAGAAGACACAGCAGCATCAGCTATTGTAAACAGCAAGCTCTCAGCTTGACCAAACAACTCCTTGATTATGCCCTCCGCGCTTCCATGGTCGGGCTTCAAGCCAAACCTGGCAACAGAAAGTGACCCACGAAGGAAAGGTTTGTGGGGAAAGTGGGTCCGGTGAAAGAGAGGATTTTGAGTAGCGGTTCGATGCGGGAATGGAGAAAGGACAAGATTGGGCTTGACTGAGATTGAATTGGACATGATTTTCGAGTTTCCGAAAAACCCTAACAAGGCTTGGTTTGGTTTTGGTTTGTTTGAAGTATGTTGCAGAGTCCAGGTAAGTGATGATGCCACTTAGTTGGGATTTCTTTAAAAATTCAGAAAAATAAATAAATAAATATTTTTTTAAAATAAATAGCTACTATTTTTGCATGTGATAATAATAAATCCGGTGGAACAGACAACTCAAAGGCTGTGTTCGTTTAATTTAATTTAATTTAATTCTAATCTAATACTATCGCATGATTCTAATTTCTTTTAATTTACTGTTAAATACTTTGCTGACATATGAGAGAGAGTATTTATATATAATTATCTAATTAACAGAAGTTTTGATACGAGTTTGAAATAGAAATAAAAACAAAAACAATATATTTTCATCGGTTCAACTTTTTGATACGAAACGGGAATTCTTTCAACGAAAAGCAAACTTTAAACAGACCCATTCATACCACGGAACACGGATTCTCGTTGCCATGCAAATTCGAAACATTCGTGTGCAAACCAGAATCCCAACACCTCAACCCAATTATAAGCCTTTTTGGGCTTTGTTAATGGGCTTGGGCTTATTGATGTAGTTCATTGGTATCTTGTTTACCAATAATGGGCCCCCATGTTAGTTAATTTCCATTTTTTGTGTAAAATGATGTTAAGCATGCAGATGGGTAAAGTAATAATAAGTGATAAGAGACCGAGGGCTGGACATGGAATATGAGGTCCAAATCTCATCAATCACACCATCTGGATAAGGGAAGAATCTAAAAGGCAAAACTCTATTGGTCTAATTTGCCACACTTGCCATCAAATCTTCAACTCTACAACTTTCCAATTCCCATCTCAGCCAAACCAACCACACAATACAACTCCATTTCTCTAGACACCACAAAGATCCTCCCTCAATCATCTTGAAGGTCAGTCGATGGCTGCAACAATGGCTACAATGGCTGTGCTCAATGCCAAATGCTTGAGCATCAACTCTCCCAAAAACATCAACCACGCCAAGCCAACCACAAAGCCCACCTCCCTTCTCTCCATGCAAAACCTTCCAAAAGGTCTGACTATCTCAAAACCAGCTGAGAACTCACCCATACTAGCTGGCACTGCTATTGCTGGAGCAATATTTTCAACTTTGAGTGCATGTGATCCTGCTTTTGCAGCACAACAGATAGCAGAAATAGCAGAAGGTGACAACCGTGGCCTAGCTCTATTGCTACCAATCATACCCGCCATAGCTTGGGTGCTATTCAACATCCTCCAGCCAGCACTGAACCAATTGAACCGCATGCGGAGCACAAAGGGTGTGATTATTGGGCTTGGACTTGGTGGTTTGGCTGCATCAGGGTTCATGTCAATGCCACCCCATGCATCAGCTAGTGAAGTTACCATGATCGCTGAAGCTGCTAGTGACAACAGGGGTCAGCTTCTGCTCTTTGTTGTTGCTCCTGCAATTCTCTGGGTGCTCTACAATATTCTACAGCCGGCTTTGAACCAGATCAACAGGATGAGGTCTCGGTAGTGAGGGAGATTGGATTTTGGAGTGTGATACGCAATGAATTTCCTTGTAATTGCACCTAAATGTTAATGAACTACATTTTCTTTGAACAATTAATTTTCTCTTTCACTACTTGAACTGTAACTAAGTACTGCCCATAAATATTTATATCGTTTTTACTTAATGGCAGATTTGATTATTTGCATGTATAATTTATCTCTTATAGCCCTAATCTATATATGTACATGTACGTGCGTGTTTATCTTCATCTGTATTATCAAATAATTATTTCACTTCTAGGGTGAGTTATTGGCTAGCCTTAAGATTTTGCACATGTAATTTGAGACCTCCACATCAAGAAATTAATGGTTTTTATTGATTCAAAAGTGGATAGATGGGTTAAGCATTGGTCAACACTTGCCTTACATTCAATAAACATGAGGACTTTTTTCACTTCAAAAATATTTATATATAATATATATTAATCCAATAGGAAATGAAAATAGATCGTATCTATTTAAATTGGTTTATTTAATTATTAAAAGTTGCACTGTACTTCATTATACCTAATAGAAATAATATATATTGTAATTTTATGAAGTATATAATTAATTAAAATTGAGACATCCCATAAACGG